>PVLD010004990.1:0-75810 GCA_004027595.1 Dinomys branickii
AAGACAAAAGAATGGAGACATATGAACCAGAATAAGCCATAAACAATACCGAAAATACAAAATTATACAGAATATAGTAGGGAATTAGCATTGGATGTTGTATTACATAATGTTATCTTCACATTAGTTAAGACAAAAACATTAAAGGAAATACCAAAGTATAGAGAAGATAGTAGGGAATTAGCACTGGATGCTGTATAATATAAAGTTATCTTCACAACTGTGGAATTGATTGAGCTTCTTTCATATGTAGATTTTCATTAGTTTTTTGTTTTGATTTGTTTTGTTTTTGTCTTTTTGAGACGGGGTCTCACTATGCAGTTCAGGCTGGCCTTGAGTTCACTTTGTAGCCCAGGCTGGCCTCAAACTCCCAAAGATCCTCCTGCCTCAGCCTCCCTAGTGCTGGGATTACAGGAGTACCCCACCACACCCGGCTCAATTTGCATTAGTTTTAAGACTCTTTCAGCCATTTTTATTTTTTAACAGTACTGGGGATTGAATTAAGGTCCTTCACACTGAGCTACAAACCCAACCCTTTCTGTATTTTTTATTTTCAGACAGAATCTCACTACACCGCAAAGTTACCTGGGCTGGACTCATACTGTGACCCACCTGGCCCTAGCCTCCCAGAGTGCTGGGGTGGCAGGCATGTCTTACCATGTCAGGCCAGCCGTTTTTTCTGTAAATATTTTTTTTCCTCTTCCTTTCTCTTCTTTTCTGTTCCTATTACACATAGGTTGGGTTACTTAATGTTGTCCCACTGTTGTCTGAGGCTGTTCATTTTCCTTCACTTTTCTCTCTGCTATTCACATTGTGTAATGTCCTGTTCAGCTGCAGGTTCACTAACTCTTTAGTTCAAATCTGCTTTTAAGCCTTTCTTGTGAAGTTTTTGTTTCAGTTGTACATGTCAGCTTCAAGATTTCCATTTTATTTTTATTATAATTTCTATCTCTTTGTTGATAATGTCTATTTGAAGAGAAGGTGTCATTCTGCCTTTTACTTTTTCATGTACTTAATTCTTTAAACATGTTTCTAACTGCTACTTTGAAGTTTTTGTCACGTTTTTCCCCCTTGGTGCTGGGAATCTCACACTTACTAATAAGTTCACTGTGCCCCTGAGCTGTGTGTTGGGCTGAAGTCTTTGCTGTATTCTGTGCTATTTTTTCTATGTGGGGATCAAAGTCTTCTATGTCTCCTAATTTTTTGTTGGAAACTAGGTCTCTTAGAGAACATATTGTCACACTCTGGGTACCGGCCCCTCCTCCCACACCAGCATCTTGTTAACTGTGTCTGTGCATTGGTTTTAGAGGCTGGCCAGATTCTTTTGCAAGGTCTCTTAGCCAGGTCTGTTTCAGTGAGGTCTCTGAGGTCTTTCCTTCCCCACAGTGTGAGAGAGGCTCTGGTGATGTGCCCTGGAGGTGGATGCCAGGGACCCAGGAAGTAGAGCTGAGATGGCTGGGAGCTGTCCAGGGTGTGTTTAGCAGGGCACTGACTTCTTCTGGCTGATGGCTGTATTCTCAATAGTGTCCTGGGGCATAAATTGCTCACTAATTTAATCCAGTTAAATTTAGTCGTCTTTACAGGAATAGTTGTTGAGATTATTGTTTGAAATTTATTCTGAACCTGGAAAGACAAGGCTACAAATTGTACTATGGCTTGTATAACCATGAGATCTTTCAGTCCCTCTACTCTGTATAACACTCTGTTGTTGTTGTCGTTGCTGTTTTGTTCAGTTTGTGGTACTGAGGATTGAACCCAGAGCCTTCTCAATGAGCTACATCCCAGCCCTTTTTATTTTGAGATAGGATCTTATTAAGTTGCTTAGGCTGGGGCCGGGAGATAGCTCAGTGGCACAGCCCCTGCCTGGCAAGCACGAGGTCGTGAGTTCCATCCCTGGTACAAACATGAATGAATAAATGAATAAAATTTATTTATTTACAAACCCTAAATTAACCAGGCATGGTGGTGCACGCCTGTAATCCCAGCGCTCAGGAGGCTGAGGCAGGAGGATCCTTGCAAATTTGAGGCCGGCTTGGGCTACAAAGTGAGCTTAAGGCCAGCCAGAACTGCATAGTGAGACCCTGTCTCAAAGAGACCAAAAAAAAAATTGCTTAGGCTGGACTCACACTTGGCAGTCTTCCTCCCTTGGCCTCCAAGTGATGAGGTTACAAGTGTATGCCATTGGGCCCAGCCATGTTTTGAGAGTGTCCTTAGACCCAAACTCCTACATTCTAGGGAAAATAGTCGGGTTCTTTGGGAAGAAACAGAGAGTTCACTGTTTTAAGGCTAAGCATTCCCCCAGTCCAGAATCTCTGAGGCAGGACTGTGGAGATAAAGACAACAGAATGTTTCTCCCAGAATCACTTGCTGCTTTAGGACAACATTGAGGGATGAGCCACCCGCAGCCTCCTGGTCCTCATGTGTTTCTCTTGGCATGGGACCTGTACCGTATGAATCGGCCAGGGTTCTGGGCCCCAGTATTTAGCAAGCCTTGTCCTGGGTAAAGCCTGTACTGCATGCATGAAGCCTGAGAAAAAGAGCTCATCCCTGCTAGGCTTGTCAGATTTAGCTTCAACGCCAGGTAGCAGGGCCAGGATGAGAATGCTCACATCATGTGCCTCCTGAGAGGGGCTGTTCCCCCGCTGGGGTGCTGTGGAAGAGGTGGGGGCCTGCCCCCCGTTGTGCTATCTGGAGTGCAGTTTGCATCCCACTGAGTGGGGAAGGCAGAGAGGTTTCGGGGTGTGTTTCCAGCACAGTCACCTACAGGTTTCAGTGCCTTTTCCTCATTACTTATTTTTGAAGACTTAAATTTTTATTTTATTTTATTAGTACACATTTGCAGTACATGCAATTTACAGTCATCTTGGGAAGTGGGTACATGTACATAATACAGCTTGTTTCTTTCTGTTGTTGTTTTCTGGTTACCATTTTTAATAGTTTTTATCAATTTCACTAGAGAGTTGGGTCCACAGAGCTCCTCAGACTGCCATGCCAAGGGTTTGTTCTAATTTTTTTTTTCCTTTCTGAGACAGAGTCTCACTATGTAGTTGAGGCTGGCCTTGAGCTCACTATGTAGCCCAAGCTGGCCTTAAACTCCAAGCAATCCTCCTGCCTCAGCCTCCCAAGTGCTGGGATTATAGGCGTATACCACCACGCCCAGCTTCTAGTTAATTCTTAAAAAGTGGTTTTAGCCTTGATTTTAAAAATCAGGTAAAAAAAATTATGAACTACATAGAAGTAGTAAGGGAAAATATTACTAATTATTAATTTAGTGGTGATGCACATATAAATAGTACTTCAGGTTTTGTTTCTGGAATGAAAGGATGATTTAATTAAAAAAAAAACTAGCAACATTTTGTTATAAGAAGGAAAACACAGGGCCAGCCAGGGATATAGTTGAGCAGCACAGGCACTTGACTGGCAAGCACAAGGTCCTGAGTTTGATTCCTGGTACCTACCTCCCTACCTCCCTACCTTCCTAAATAAGAAAGAAAGAAAGAGAGAGAGAAAGAGAGAAAGAGAAAGAGAGAGCAAGAACAAAGGGAGGGAGGGAGAGAGGGGAAAATGCTGAATAATGGGATTAAATTCTAGGAAAGCCAAATGATTTTAGCAATTTTTGTAATCTTTTTTTTTTGTACTGAGAAACTCCAGACCTTACACTTGCCAGGCAGGCACTTGTGCTGCTGAGCTATATCCCTGGCCCTTTGTTTTTCTTTTTGAGACAGGGTCTCACTTTTTCCAGCAAATTGTTTTTAAAACTGATAAAATATAGTAAGGGATGGAATCCATATTATGCAAAAGGTTTTATTTATCTCTATTCTAGTAATAACCAACTAGAAATATAAATGAGGGAAAAATTTTCACAATAACCATATGATATATGAAATATCTAGGAATATAGATTTAACAGGAAAACCTATGGGGGTGTGGGGATATAGCTCAGCAGTTACAGCACCTGCGTAGCAAGCAAGTGCCAAGGTCTTGAGTTTAGTTCACAGCATACACAAAAAAAGAAAGCTGTGGGAAGAACTATGACCTAGGGATAGTGATGCACTCCTGCGGAGGCAGGACGATTACAAATTGGAGCCCAGCCTGGGCAACATAGGAAGACATTGCTTTAAAAGAAGGACTGGGGTTATATCTACGGGCTTGCTGGGTCAGATCTGTAGCACTGCTCCATGAACGAAAGGAAAACAATATAGATACTCCAAGAACGTGGTACAAGATCCCAGTGAATGGAAGAACATGCTGTGTTCTTAAACAGGAGTAATATTGAATAGCAAGTGCCAAGGATGTCGCTCAGCCGCACAGCACTGACCTGGCAAGCACAAGGCCCAAGTTCGATTCCCAGGACCAAAAAAAACGAATGATGATAGCAAAACGAAGCAAAAACACATGTTCCCCAAACTGCTTTTTATGGTACAAATCAGAATCTAGGTTAGAAAGGGGGAGTGAATGAAATTGAGCTTTACACACGCACACACACACACAAACACAGTAGTGTGTGTGAGCATTTTATTTATTGTGATGTTGGGAATTGCGCTCAAAGCCCAGCTCATGCTCTGTGTGCTACACTACTGAGCTACATACCCCAGCCCCTTCATGTAACTTTTGTTTTTAATCAACACATAACTGTATGTAATTATGGGGTACAGTATGATATTATTAATTACTTCCATACAATATATAATGATCAGATCTGTTTGTCACCTCACACATTATTTCGTATTGTGAACATTCAAAATCTTCTCCGCTAGTGATTCTAGAAATGTTGTTGTCAGCAATAGCTAGCTTCCTGTGGTACAGAACATTTGAAGTTCTGTGCAGCTGTGCGCTGCCTCTTTTCTGCTTTTCTCAACCATTGGTGACCACTATTCTACCCTGTTTCTATTGAGATTAGCTTTTTATTTTTTAGTTTTTTTTTTTCCCCATTGCTAAATTACCCAGGCCTGGCTCAAATTTGCAGTTCTCCTGCCTCAGCTTCCCAGAGTGCTGGGATTATAGGCATGTCCCACCATGCTTGGTTGATCCTAGGTTTTACATCTTCCACACCTCAGTACCAATATACAGCATCGATAATTCTAGGCAGGCACTGTGCCACTAAGCCATCTCGCTGGCCCTAGCATCGATAATTCTATGCCATACAAAATATTGTAAGTCTAGTGCTTGCTTTGGCAGCAGATATACTAAAAAAAAAAAAAAAAATTACAAGTCTAACAATAGTCCAAAAGACTACAAAAAAATGCAGCCCTGAGTTACAGGCTGATGGTATATAGCTCAGTGATAAAAGCTCTTGCCTGCTATGCTGGAGGGCCTCAGTTTGATTTCTTTTTTTTTTCTTTTTGAGATAGGGTCTTGCTACGCAGTTCAGGCTGGCCTTGAGCTTACTTTCTAGCCCAGGCTGGGCTCAAACTCACAATAATCCTCCTGCCTCAGCCTCCTGAGTGCTGGGATTACAGGTGTGTGCCACCATGCCCGGGTCTGTTTGATTTCAGGCACCTCAAAAAAAATATTAATACAAAGCCAGTACAGGGGCTGGGGATATAGCTCAGTGGAATAAGCACTTGCCTAGCAAGCGCAGGGTCCTGAGTTCGATCCCCAGTACTGCAAAAAAAAAAAAAATACAAAGCCAGTACAATTTATTTATTTATTAAAGCCAGTACAATTTAAAACAACAGAAAATCAATGTTAACATAGTTGTAAAACAGTGCAGCCAAAATAGAGAATCTTAAAAGAGACCGTAGTATGTTTCAAAATTTAGTTGTTATAGTACAGGTTATTTCTCTAAGCCCTTATGGCTAGGTGTTTCTGAATTTGGTGTTTCAGAAAGTCTGTGATATATGATTGATAACCTCCAGCAGGATATGGAAAGAATGCCTTTTATCTGAATAATCAGTGATTCAAATGACTTGTACAAGTAGGATAAATAAAGATGGCATAAAAATTTAGTGTTGGCTTATGTTCTGCCACCAAATGAATCTTTTGGGGGAATCTTATTTTTTCTTCCCAGAGCATTTAGGATTTCAGATTTATAAGGGAGCGTGGATCTATATTTTAACTTGGAGAAATAATAGCTTCTTTTATGAATTTCTGGACAAGAAAATCAGATCCTTGCTTTGTACTATACATTATGTCACAGAAAATGTAAATGTAAAACAAAGGAAAGAATGTGTATGATTTGTTTACTTTGAATGTTAATGCCTTCCTGAGCAAACCAGGAAATCAGAATCCAAAGAATTGACCTCACAGAAACGCTGGGCAGATAGATGACGTACAGGGCTGCAGCCTTCCTGGGCTTGCTGGTAGGGCACAGAAGTGTCCAGGCAGCAGCTCACATTCTTTTGTTTTTATGCAGCAGCAAAAATATGCCAGTTGATAACATCTGATGCTGATGGGTTTTGTTTCTTGAGACAGGGTCTTGCTTTGTAGCTCAGGCTGGCCTTGAACTCACTGTGTAACACATGTTGGCTTCAAACTTACAGTGATCCTCCTTCCTCAGGCTCTAAGAGTGCTGGGATCATGCCTGGCTCTTACTTCTGGGACATGGCCTTGCCATGTTGCCCAGGCTGGCCTCTAACTCCTGGACTCAACCCATAAACGTAATTAGAGGAAGCATGGATTGCAGTTTTTTTTCCAGTATAATCAGGCACTATCACTTTAGGAAGACTGCTTGGTTAGAATTCAAAGCATTAGCCTGGAAGTATTTACTTCTGGTGGTTATTGGGGTGAAAATCTGGAAACAACTTAAATGTGTCTCAGTTGAGAGAGCTTGGGCACCTGGGAGGACGCTTATGGGATGGCAAGTTGTCTGGGGCTCCGCAGGCTTCCTAGAGGTGGGCTCTCCCATATAACAAGATAGCACCCTTGTTCTTTTTCTGCTTTTACAGCTTTATAATGATGAAAGTGAGATTGGCCAGGATTCCCACCACCGAGGAAATAACATAACATCCTGGTATAATTCTTCTAGATAAAACAATTGGGGCATGGGGTACAGATTGTTCCACACACACCTTTTTTTCCCCTTGTACTGGGAATTGAGTTAAATCTTTTTTTTTGAGACATGGTCCTGCTATGTAGTTCAGGCTGGTTTTGCACCTAGATTGGGCTTGAACTCATGGCAGTCCTGCTGAAATTATAGGCATATACCACTATTTCCAACTCCTAGCCTTTTAAAGTATTTTTTATATTTTATTTTGAGATGGGAGTCTCTCTTTTTTTTTTTTTTTTTTTTTGAGACAGGATCTCCTTGTGCAGTTGAGGCTCGCCTCCAGCTCACTTTGTTTTGTAACCCAGGCTGGCCTTGAACTCTGTGATCCTCCTGCCTCAGCCTTCTGAGTGCTGGGATTACAGGTTTGTGCCACCACAGAGCAGTCGAGGCAAGAGTCTTCATCAGTCACTAAATTTCCCAGGCTGGATGTGAACTTGCATCTCCACCCTCAGCCCGGCAGAGTGCTGGGATGTAGGTGTGCAGCACCCCTGCTATGCTGCATTTTTCTTACTATGCCAGTGGAGAGATGAGCTTGATTTAGGGATTGCATGGTGTTCTTTCAAATGTGTGATTTATTTCTTCATTTGTCCACTGAAGAACATTTCGGTGCTTTCCAGTTTTTCAGCCCTACAACCAGTGTAATTGTGTTATTTCCGGTTCTTAAACTCAGGGATAGGAGTTACTGATGTAAATTATCAAAACTGCCTTCCAAAAACCATGTAAAGATTTATCATCCCACCAGCAGAGAAGTGTCTTTACAGTCTTCCCACTGCCGCAAGTATTTATTCATTCCCTATATACTATAGGTTAAAAGGATGTGTATCACTTAAATGTACTGTTTGTATTCCTGTTTTTAAATGTTCTCCCTTTGAATCCTATCATGTTACTTGGATGTTACGGCAGTTGATCACTTACGGGTTGCACATTTGTCTTTTAAAATTTTTTTTTGTGGTACCGGCACTGTGGTACCGGACCTTCATACTAAATCACCCACCCAGCACTTTTTTGAGATATGATCTCTTAAATTTCTAAGGCTGGGGTCCAACTTTAAATCCTGCTTCGGCCTCCCTGAGTGCTTGGGTTACAGGCATGTGCCTCCAAGCCTAGCTTAGTAGTTTTCATAAACATATAGAGCTATATACAGCTGTCTCTTTAGTTACTAAGTGTAGAAGGATGGAGCACTTGAGCAAAGGTCAGACCAGGTCGTGTTCCGTACTTCCGGGGGGGCTCACTGTCCGCCTCAGTCTGGCAGAGCTGAGGGTGAGCTGGAGAGCTCTCGGGTCGGTCGGCCGGTGGGCTGGCCCTGGCCCCGGGAGCGGCTTCTCCAGCCCTGCCTGCCCTGCCCGCAGCTCATGATGGAGCAGTCCAAGAAGTCCTCGCTCATGGTGGCCCGCAGTATCCTCAACAACAAGCTCATCAGCAAGAAGCTGGAGCGCTACCTTAAGGTGAGGGAAGGAGCAGCCCGGCCTGGCCCTACCCTGCCTCCCGCGTCCTCCGCCCTTCAGCGCCACCCTTCACTCCTTGCAGGGCGAGAACCCTTTCACCGACAGCCCAGAGGAAGACAAGGAGCAGGAGGAAGTGGAGGGCGGCGCTCTGGACGAGACGGCGCCCGGTGAAGCGGTGGGGGACGTCCCTGCGCCACCCCCTGTTCCCCCGGAGCCGGCACCCGAGAACATGTCCCCGCCGCCGCCGCCGCCGCCCGAGGAGGAGGAGGAGGAGGGCGCCGTGCCCCTGCTAGGCGGGGCGCTGCAGCGGCAGATCCGCGGCATCCCAGGCCTCGATGTGGAGGACGACGAGGAAGGCGGCGGGGGCGTCCCGTGACGCGGCCCGCGGGGCCGAGGCTGGAAATTCAGTCCAATAAAAGTCTTCCCCCTACCGACGCGTGGCGCTATCCTTGGGCTGCACGGAGGGAGTGATGCGACTGCGCACAGGGATGGGGTGGGACGCGCTTGCGCGGGCTTGACCCTGATCCCGGGGCTCAACAACAACTCCCAAGATGCTGTGGGAGCGGATCCTGAGCAATCCCGGAAGTGGGTGGGGCGGGGCCTCTGCGAAAGCCGGCCAATGGGAGCGTGCAGGAAGAGTGACGCGCATCTGGTCTTCCAGTAGCGGACGGCGGAAGGTACGTTAATCGCGAGCGTCCTGTGGAAGGCTAGAAAAAGGGTTGGCTGGCGGGCTGTGTCGGAGACATGGAGCAGGGCTACGGAGGTGAGTATGGGCTCTTCGGCATGGTGTGGGGAGACGCTATCTGGGAAAGGAAGCTGCCTGGGCCTTTGGCTAGAGTCCGATGGCTGCGGAGTGGCCCTGTGGAGACGCCGCCGTGGCGCGCGCGCACCCCTGAGGTTCGGCGCAGTCGCTCCCGAAGAGCGGCGAGCGGATTGGCCAGCAGAGCGCGGGTGGGGATCAGTGCGGCGGTGGGATTCGGGGGCTCCTCCGGCTGTCCAGGCCGTAGCAGTTCCGACGCGTCGGCGAAGCTCGGCTGGGCCCGGCGCTGGCGATCTAGCTGTTTGCTGTCCCGCCTTCCTCTTCCCAGGACGCCACAAAATGGCGGCGCTGGGGGGCGGAGCCTCAGCGCGCGGCTAGGCTCCGCGGCCTAAGTCCGGGTACCGGCTGCTCCGCACTCAGTTCCTGGGGGGCTCTGCAGGGCTCGTAGCTGGCGTGCGTGGCCCGGGGCGCCCATTCCGGAAGCTTCCCGGCAGTCCAGCCATGCGCCTGCTGTGTGCCAGGCTAATGCTGGCCTAGCTCCGTAGAGACGACCCTGGTAGGATGAGGCAGGACCAGATATTATTTTCTCGTGCGAAATTGGAAACCTGATGTTTTCGGGTTTAGATGATGGACTGGCTGTACTTTTTTAGGTTGCCCCGTACGGTGAACTGGTGGAGCCAAGGGGTGCTGTAGGCTGTAACGTGCCCTTTCCCCATTTTCTCCACGGCCCGCTTGCCGTAGGGCCTATCTACTTCCTGTCTCTAGAATCAGCTTCCATAGCTCCGGAGGCCTTGCGCTGTGCTGAGAACCAGATTTGCTCACGAGGAATAATTAACATACTTGGGGGCGGGCTCCGCGGTTTGTAAAAGTCCGGGTGGTCTGATCCCTGGGTGCAGTTCCTGCAGTAGGCGGACTCCTCCCCCTACTTTCCCTGTAATGGGGATTGAACGCAGACCCTTCGCGCTGAACCATATCTCTACACCTTTTTAAAACTTGCAATACAGGTTTTCAGAGACGCTAAGTTGCCCCAGCTGGGCTTAAACTTGGGGTTCTCCTGCCTCGGTCTCTAGAGTCCTCGTCTTAGTGGGGTTTTCCACTGTTATGCGCAGCAAAGCCTAGATCTTGGGATGTGGCAGAGTCCTAGTAAGGCGAATTGCCTGAAGCTTGCTTGGATGTCTGCGGAGCTCTAGGGGAACACACAGTCTGGCTCTTCTGGACTTTCAAAGTCTGGCAAGATCTTGCATTTGTTTTCCTGCCTGGGATTTTTGCTAGAACCTCATGTTGTGCCCTTATAGGTGCAGTCCCCCGCCTCCTACCCTCTAAAACCTTAGTTACTGCTGCTTCATCTCAAGAAATGTTTTGAGGGAACTGGGGGTGGATACAGCTCAGCACCAGAGCACCTGCTTGGCAAAGTCGAGGTCCTGAGCTTGATTCTTGGTTCTAAAAAGAAAGAAAAAGGAATGTTTTGCGATTAAACGAATAGATCACTGCCTCACAAGGAAGCCCTGAGGTTGGTCACTTGTTAGAATCTGCATTCTACTTTTTTGCTGTAACAGTGGGGAGTAGGGTGTAGCCATTAGAGATGATCAGAGGGCTAATGCCAGTCACAGTAGGACCAGGACCATAGGTCAAGTCCCCTAACTCTTGTGAGCCTTTGCTCTCTCCTCTTGAGTAGCAGTTAGGGACCGCAGCACTTGCTGGTTGGCTGTTGTGTAGACATACAGGGGTCTGTTATGCAGTTAGTGGTGGGGGTTCTGGTGAGGGAGATGAGAATACCTCCTCCCGTCATCAAAGTGAAGTCATCTGACAGTATAGACAGCCTGTGTGCTGCGCTCCAGGGACACAGAAATTTTTAAAGTGCGATTCATACCCTCCTGCATAGAGGAATGGGAAGGCAGTCTGGTACCTTAGGGCCAGGCTGAGGCCCTGGAACTTGAAAGCCCAGGCAGTCATTGGAGGGTTTAGAGGTCACATGGAAGTGAAACTCAAAGGGCCCTGGTTATGTCATCAAATTCCCAAGTTAGGTTCCCAGTTATGAGGTATCCCCAGTGGCAGTCTGAGCTAGTTTTCCAGCTGTGTGGCCCAGACAGACTGAGGGACCCTGTTGTACCTGTGTCATCCTTAGTTGTGGATTGAGGCTTGGAATGGGGAGGTTCTGTGTCCATGTTCCTCAGCAGGTGATGGATGGGACGAACTTAAAGTGCAGCTCCCTCCCCTCTTTTTCTTTACTCAGCCTGCTGGGGTAAGATGATGCAAGCAGCCAGTATGGGAGTAACTTTTAGGGAGAAGTTAATGCCGGGTTTTGCTTCCTCCTTGTAAGGTGTGCACTAAACTAGCCTGTGAGGCGATCCCTTCAATCTTGCAGTGCCACAGAAGCCTGTTTTGTAGTGTGATGAACAGAATCTTAACAGTATTGTCTTCTTGCAGGGTATGGGGCCTGGAGTGCCGGACCTGCCAATACCCAGAGTAAGTGGGATCTGCATCATGAGTGAGGCATTGGCTTTCCCCACCCGGGGGCCTAGCATGGCAATACCTAGCCAAGAGTCAGCAGACTTTTCTTATACTGAGACAGAGAGTAGTTGTCTTCAGCTATACAGGCCGCATTGTTTCCACAGTATGCAGTCAGTGTAGATAATGCAGAGTGGATGATGACATGCCAGTGTTTATACATATTGTGAAGCCTATTCCTCACTTGCATGTGTTTTGAAATAGTCCATCATAGCAAATGTTTTTAAAAATTTTACTGTAGATAAGTATTTGAGAGTGCAGATAGTTTTTCCTGTAATAATTTTTTCAGGGCAGTTGTAGTACAAACAATTCTATACGTGGTAGTATGTACATCATGGCCTGTCCTTTGGGTGTTTTTTTTTGTTTCTCCATTTGAAAATGTAAAACCAATTCTTAGCTTGAGGGCTGTACAAAAACAAGCTGTGAGCTGGGTATGGCCTGAGGCTTTTGCTGATCTCTGCCCTAGAGTCCAAATGGCAAGTTTCACCTTTTGGAATACTGAAACATGCTCTCTGGTGCAAGGTTTTTTTGCCTTCTGCCAGCCACTGTTTTAGGAGATGATGGCTTCCTTTCTTTTATGAACCTGGGATCTGCCCCTAGCACCACTGGGAGCAAGGCTCACCGCTCAGCCTCTTGCTGTGTTGCCAGAAGCTGCCTCCTCGGTCACACACTTGTGGCATATAATACCCCCTGCTCAGTTGAGTTGAACGTGAGTGTCCCCTGCTGCCTCATTAGAGTGCTTGGCAGTGCCTGGACTCTGGCTTCTGAGGAGAACTGATCCTTTACAAGGGCTCTGTTGGGGGCACTCTGCAGCCATCTAGCTTAGTGGGAGGGATTTCAGCTTCCTTTTCTTGCCCCAGTGGAGGAGGCCAGGCTTACCTGGGAGGGAGCCCTGAGGGTGCTGGGCCCTGTTCCGCAGGAAGTGAGAACAGCAAGAGGCCACTGAGGGTGCCTGAGCACTGCTGTGGCCATGGCTTCTGGCTGCTGCAGCGTGGGGTAGCACCTGTCGTTCAGGGCGGTTTCAGGCATTTCATTCTGCTTGTAAAGCTCTTGCGTGTTTTTGTTTCCCCTCAGGTACATATGGAAGCAGTGTGGCCAGCTGGCAAGGTAAGTACTGTTGGGAATCTGCCAGTATGCACTGGGCTCTGTAAGACCACCCCTGCCCTAGCCTGACTGCTTGTAGCTTTTCTGAACGTGGGAGGACAGGCCAGTCCATTGGCAGGTTTGTGTGGATTTCTTGGCTCTCTTTATGAGCATGAGAATAGTCCTTGCTGCAGTTTGAGCACAGGGTGTTGAGGGGAGCCTGGGCTGCACCAGCCTCAAGAAGAACTTGTTACAAAAGGGTTGTGGGTGTGTCAGTGAGAGCAACAGCTCTTAGGTGGGTCTGTCAGCAGCCTACACCACCATTCCTGGGTTCTCAGCCTCCTCTGGGTTGGGGTGGGGAGATAGGTTGTAGGGCCTGACCCAGGAAACTCACTGCTCAGAGCTGAGGCCTCCTGTCCCTCTAGCTTCCTCCTGTTGCCTCTTGGCTGGTCACGTGCACACTGTGTATGCCAGCAGCACTTGGTGCTGTGAACTTCATCCTTTTTAGTGGACAGTGGGTGCTCTGCACATGCGTCTGCCTAGAACAGCCTTGTGGCTGCCGAGGTCTGACCTCCCTTCTCTTCCCTCTGACAGGTTATGACAACTACAATTATTATGGTGCCCAGAACACCAGTGTCACTGCAGGAGCAACCTACAGCTACGGCCCACCCTCATGGGAGGCCACCAAAGCCAGTGATGGTGGCCTGGCACCCGGGGGCCCTTCCATGCACATGGCCTCTTACGGTCCAGAGCCATGCAGCGACAATTCTGACTCTCTCATTGCCAAGATCAACCAGCGCCTGGACATGATGTCCAAGGAAGGAGGCAGGGGCGGGAGCGGCAGCGGTGGGGAGGGCATGCAGGACCGGGAGAGGTGATTATGGATCTGAGCCCTTCCCTGGGGGACCCCTGCCAACACAGATGTGCAAGTGGGGATGGGTATGCTCCCTTCCGTGACTCTCCTGAGTGCGGCAGGATGAGCTGGCCCGTTTGGGGTGGAGGGCAGGCCATTGCAGTTCCCTAAGTTGCTGGTCTCTTAGGAGGGGGCTTGGGTTATAGATTGAGGTTTCCTATTGCTTTGTCATGCTATTCTTGGTTCTCATGGCCAAGAGCTCCATGACCTTTTTTCAGTAATGTTCAAAGGGGGATGTGGGTCTGCTTTGCCTTCTGAACATGGGTATAGCACTCAAGATGATTCTAAAGAAGGCTGTAGGGAGGTCAGCTTTGTGGGAGGTTTCAGCTTATGGCAGAAGAGGGTCGGGTGGACAGCCTAGGCGGCCTGGGGAGGGTCCCCAGCCACTCCTGACAGATTTTACTTTCTTTGTAGCTCCTTCCGCTTCCAGCCATATGAGTCCTACGATTCTAGGCCTTGCTTGCCTGAACATAATCCCTACCGCCCCAGCTACAACTATGACTATGACTTTGACCTGGGGACCGACCGCAATGGCAGCTTTGGTGGGCAGTACAATGACTGCCGCGACCCAGCCCGGGAGCGAGGATCCCTCGACGGCTTTGTGCGAGGCCGGGGCCGCTTCCAGGACCGGAGCAGTTCTGGCACCTTCGTGCGCAGCGACCCCTTCATGCCGCCCTCTGCCTCCACTGAGCCCCTGAGCACATCCTGGAATGAGCTCAGCTACATGGGAGGACGAGGCTTGGGAGGCCCTGCCCCAAGCAGGCCACCTCCTTCCCTCTTTTCCCAGTCCATGGCCCCTGACTATGGCATGATGGGAATGCAGGGGACAGGTGGATACGACAACACCATGCCTTACGGATGTGGCCGGTCACAGGCTCGGATAAGAGACCGGGTAAGTACCCACAGTGTTCTATTGGACCTCCTTGGCTTCTCCTTTCAACAGCTCCCTCTACTGAGGTAAAATTTATATCCTGCAAGACGTACTCACTCTAAGTTAGGGTTCTGCTGTTGGCATGTTTAGGGAATTGCCATTCGTCATCACCACAATCTAGTTTTAGAACATTTTCATCAACCCAGAAAGAAACATAACAGTTAGCAGCGGTTTTTCCCTGTTCCCTCCCCTGCCCTTTTCAACTGCTCTTTTGCTTTTGTCTCTGGCTTTGCCGCCTCTGGACAATTCATATCAGTGGAATTGCCCATGTGGCCTTTTGTGTCTGTCTTGTTTCACTGAGCTTGGTAATTTCTTTGAATTTTAACTATGTTGTCTCTAGCTTTTTGAAAAGCCTTTTTCCTGCCTTTGTTCTCTAATCTTGCAAACTTTCTGTTCTTTATTTCTGTGGGGTATCTCACTGCCCCAGGGAAGTGGTAAATTGGATGTGCTTGTATCTATAGCCCAGGAGGAGAGGGTTTGACCGCTTCGGACCAGAGAGTATGGGCAGGAAGCGGAAGCAGTTTCCAATGTTTGAGGAGCCGGATGCCAAACTGGCCCGTGCTGACAGCGAAGGCGATTTTTCGGACAACGGTACATCTGGGGCCCAGCAGGCTGGGTGGGTGTGAGAAAAGTCCATTCCCTGCCCTCTCTGAGCTGTATACACAGTTATTCGAGTGGCATTTTCTGTCATCCCTTGACCCCTCTTGTGGTCAGGATAGGTTGTCCCTCAGGATGCTGCTTGGGAAAGCAGAGTGGAAGGGTGCACCTGCCCAGGGACTGACCTTTCCTGTTCCCTTGTATCTGGCAGATGATGGAGCTGGTGACTTCCGGTCAGGAGATGAAGAATTTCGGGGTGTAAGTTCACCTTACGGGTCAACCCCTTTGGTCTCTGAGGCCCTTTCATTGTTACTTGTTCTCACAAAGTGGTGAGAGCAGCTAACCTAGCAGACTCCATTCTGTATACCTGAGAGGATCTGGTACCACAGCCTACGGGTTTCAAACTATTTGGACTACAGCGGTCATTCTCTTCCTCAAGTTCCCAGCACCTTCCCTAGTCTCTCCTATGATCTTGTAGTATTGGGCCTGGCCACCTGTGTGATAAGTACAAGCTGGCAGACAAGTAGCAGAGTGTTATTGGCTGCTGGCTGTGTGCCAGATGCGGGCCTGTGTCTTCATCCATCCTTCAATTCTTGCGGCCCATGCTGAAAGTAGCATCAGCCCAGTTCCTAGCACCATGCACTTCCTCTACCCTCCCTGCTGACTGCAGGTGCTGACCCATGCAGGGGTGGGCTTTAGAGACCACAGTGGTCTGAGAAGGGTATTCCCAAGTACTTCTGGTGGCCAGATAGGTAGTGGGGCGGGGAGGGTAGAGGAAGCAGCAGCTTTTCAGTTACTCTTGCTCTCTATTCATCTACTTTGGGGGATAGGGTTATTACTCAGACTAGGAATCTGAAAATCCCCTGGTCACTAATATAGTCTTGGGCTTGCTGCCTAAGGCATTGTCTCTGTTCAGATTTTCAGTTAGAATTCAGTTCATTTGTTAAAACATTGCATACAAAGAAATGGTTTGGTAAAGCCCATTTTCAGTCAAGAATGGTGGAATTGGGCTGGGCAGTTAGCTCAGTGGCACAGTGCATGCCTAGCAAGCATGAGATCCTGAGTTCTATTCCGGTACCAAAAAAGGGGAATTAGTTAGGTGTGGTTGCTGGGTGTGGTGGCACACACCTGTGATCCCAGCACTCAGGAGGCTGAAACAGGAGTAATACCATGAGTTCAAGGCCAGACTGGGCTTACACAGTGAGACCTTGTCTGAAAAAAACAAACAAAAAATAGAATTATCACACAAATCAGAATTTCTTAACCTCCCCTTGGTGGACAGGTTGCTAGCATTCTGGGATGTGGAACTGTGGGTTTGAGTTTTCTAGGGGAGGGTTCTTTAGTAGAAGTAAAAGGTCAGTGACTTAAAGACAATAACAGCCATCGTCATGGTCTTTAAAGGCAACCAGTAGTAACAGGACACTAAGGCTCCAGGTTGAGGCCCTCGGGCTTGTCCTTCCACACAGTGCGTATTTCCTGCAGGCTCAGCGTCCTGCGTCTTGGGGTAGATGCCACACACCAGATGGTGGGAGGGGCTAGACTCGCTGTGGAAAACTCTTAATCATACCTCACTGTCTGACTTCCTGGGCCTTTTTTCAGGAGGATGAATTCTGCGACGCTGGGAGGCAGAGAGGTAGGCATCACCCAATGTCCCTCCAGTTTTTTTGTGTCTGTCCAATACTCACTGCCCAGCTTCTAGCCAGGGCGGGCTTTTGAGCCAGCTGGGATCCTGCATGGAGCCCATCACATGAGATAGAAGAGGGCTGTGCTTGCTGAGTAGGCTTAGGTCGTCTCAGTCATGCTGCTCATCCCCAGGTGTTGCTCAGTGTCTAAGGCAGCATTTGCTGGAAGTGAGCCCAGTTGCCTCAGTTGGTGTGGGCTGGGGAGTGGGGTGAGGTATCCCTGGGTGTCTGTGACACTTGTGCTAGGGAAGAAAGTATCTTAGAAACCTGAGAGAGAGGAGGCTTCCTCCAGCCTCTTCTCTGTCCCCCTCTGGTCAGTGCAGGTCACTGTACTGTCTTCTCCTGGGCTTCACTGTGTCCTTCATTGTGTCCCCATTGCCATCCCAGAGCTATGCCCTTGGCCTCTGTACTGGGGTTCTTGGCAGCTGTAGTACAAGCAGGAGTGTACAGTAGACACCCAGTGGGCTTGGGAGTGTAGTAGTAGGGTTGCCCCGTCAGGTGGACCTAGGCTCCATCTCAAGAGAAGCCATCACTCTATAGGTCTCATCAGGTCCAGGACAGGAGACTGACCCACAAACCCAGTGAAAGTAGCAAGAAAGAAAGAGCAAGGTCATACCCCTCGGAGGGACCTGGAAAAGTGGCCTGAGCCACGGTTGTCTTAAACTCTCCCAACAGTCATAGTCTCTGGCCCTGTTCCCTGGGTCTGTCCATAGCTGGTTATTGCAAGGATCCCAGGCCGGCCCTTGCCCTAGCCAACCTGAGTCCCCCATTCCCCCCCATGTATCGGAGCAGCTGTGTCCATAGTGCGGGACTACACCAAGTGTTCAGTAGCTCATGCAGCCGGGTAAATGCTAAAGCAAAGGTGACATGTTTGTTGCGCACAGGTCCTGCTACCTACCGGGGATGACTTTGCTATTAAACAGCAGTCATAGTTTCAGGCAGTGACCTCTTGCCAAAAGTCCCACACGCCCTTTTGAGAGGCTTCTGAGCAGCGCCCGCCGGTCGCCATCTTCGTGGGACAGTCTCGGGACTGGCTTCAGGGGTAGGGGTCACAGTTCAGATGCTTATCCAACGTTGTTCAGCATCCGGCCTCTGGCCCAGGCCTTGGGACCTGGCCTGGCCTCACACTGGGATGCTGGCCGCATGGCTCTGCCAGGAGCTCTTGCGCTGGCCCCAGGGGTCACACGGGAGGACCAACTGGTCTCTTCCCATTTTTGTTTCCAGGATTACTTCCTGTGCAGCCTGGGAAAGCGGAAAGCCCTAGGTTGGCAGTTTTTTGTGAACAGAAGATAAAGGGCCAGCAAGGACTGTTATCCTGCTGGGGCCCTAGCTCAGACAAGGCCGTCGGGGACTGTCATCATGGCCCACCCAGAGGTGGGGAAAGAGGGCGGTAGAGCAGCTTGCTTTCCGTTTTGGGCCTCCCAGCTGCTGCCTCAGTTTGGAGAGAACAGCTCTCCTTACGTGACAGTGGGAGAAGACTCAGTGACAGGGCACCAGGTTGGACAGCCAGGCTGGGGCAAGAGAGCAGGCGGGCCATGTCAGTGGGATGGGCAGGTCCATCCCAGCCTGCCAGCCGCAGGAGTGAGGTGACTCCTCTGGGTCCTCAGCAAAGGCTCTTGTCCATCAGGAGCCTTTGACACCCCTCAGTGCTTTGGGGTGTCCTGTACCTGCCATGCTGTGAAGGCAGAGGCCAGGCACGGTGCGGCAGCCGAGCTGCAGCCCACGCGGGTCTGGAGCTAGCTCCTCTGCAGGCCCCTCAGCGCATCTCGAAAGGTCTTCTCTGTTACAGGAGAGAAGGATGAGGAGGATGAGGAAATGAAGAAGAGACGAGAAAAGCAAAGGAGGAGAGACAGAATGCGGGACCGAGCAGCAGACAGGTAGGAGAGGGGTCAGTGGGACATTTTGGGGCTGGACCTGGGCATTGTCCGGGCTGTTCTGAGCTCACCCATCCTCAGTGTAGGGGAGCCTGGGTTGACCTGGCTCTAGGTATCAAACCTTAGTCAAGTTTGTGGAGGACGAAGCTTGGCAGACTTGAGAGTAGGGGAAAACAGGTAAAGTTAGGTTTCTGTTCTTGCTTGAAAAATTGGTCTCTGTGGCTGACTTTTGCTCCTGGAATTATACCCTTGCTGCTGGGTTTTGTGGCCCATATATACCCACCAGGGAGCTCCCTTGACTCCCAGTAGGCCAAAAGGGTGTCCTGTACCCAAATTTGGCGTTTGACACTCTAAAAGGGGATCTTCAAAGGTGCCTTGGTGCCTTGTCCAAATCTAAACCACTCTTGTTGGAGTTCAGCATAGGGAGAAAACATGTATAGGGGACTCTAGCATATAGGCGACCCTATATTCCAGACATTGTCTGAAAATAGAACAAGAGTATGAAAAGTTGGGTGTGGTGGCACACACCTGTAATCCCATCACTAAGGAGGCAGAGGTAGGATTGTTGCGAGTTCAAGACCAGCCTGGGCTACAAAGTGAGCTTGAGGCCAGCCTGAAATGCATAGCGAGACCCTGTCTAGAACAAAAAAAGAATACAAAGGGGCTGGACACATGGGCACTGGCCTGTAACCCCAGCACTGAGGGAGGCGGGAGGATCAAAGTCTGAGTTCCACTCAGGCAGTTTAACAGCACTGTGAAACCCAGACTCAAAAAAAAAGTGGGGGGAGGCATTTAGAAGTGCCCCTGGGTTCAATCTCTAGTGGTGCAAGAAGGAAAAAAAACTCAAGAAGTTTTACAGTGGCTGCACCATGTACTGCCTCCCAGTTCCACGATTGAGTTCTTCTGTGTAGACTAGGTGGCCATGTGGGCATCTGGTTGCTGAGGCCTTGACCACACACAGCTGCTTCCCTGTGCCAAGCTCCTTTTGTGACTCCCAGGGGTGTCTTTGCCTTGGTACTCAACTAGGACAGTGGATTTCATGTATATACAAATACTTCAGTAAAAAAACACTTTAACAGCCAGGCATGATGGCACTCATCTGTCATCCCAGCACTCTTGAGAGACTTAAGAGTCAGAGCTGCAAATTTGAGCCCAGACAGGGCAATTTAGTGACTTAGCGACACCCTGTCTCAAAATCTTCAAAAAGGTCTGGGGATGTAGCTCAATGCAGAGACCTTGGGTTCAGTCCCCAGTACGGCAAAAACAAATAGTGCTAATAGTTGGGAAACAAGGTTTATTTTCTCCTAAGTGGTACAGAAACTGATGAAAAGCTTGTTTTTCAACAGATAAATGATAAGCAGGTGGGTCTCTATTCAGGCAACATGGAAACGGAGATGTCTTGACTGACATCCGTATTTTTGCAGTACTGGTGATAGAACCAGTGCCTCATGCATGCTAAGGAGGCGCTTTACCACCAGCCTACACCCTCAGTTCAACTCCTGAATGACTGATTGTCTGTTTGCTTTTTAAAATAAGATCTTGCTTTGTAACTCAGGCTGGCATTGAATTCACTTTGTAGCCCAGGCCTCAAACTCTCATTGATCCTCCTCTCCTAGCCCCTCAAGTGCTGGAATTCAGGTGTGGGCTACCAGGTGTGGTTCTTTGTTTTGTTGAAGATAAAGTCAGACTTTACATTAGTGATTGAGGATCTCAGAAAGATTAGGTTGTCAGGGGAGGTGAAATGCAGCGGGGAGAGATGCATCCTTTCCCCATGGGTCTTCTGTAAGCCTGTGTCAGAACCTCCTGTTCTCTTCACTCCTCTGTTGGTGTGTGTCTGCAAAAGCAAACCAGGGTGCTGGTCATGTCAGAGCCAGGTTTTGGGGTTGGGGTGTAGTTTTAAGAGGCAGAGCCATTTGCCTAGCATACGTGAGGCCCTAGGTTTAGTCCCCAGTACCACAAGAACAAAACCGAGCCAGTTGCTCGCAGCCAGCAGAAATCTCGAGTTGGCAGTGGAGGGGTTCTAAGTGCCACAGGGCTGTACCCTTAACCCCAGCAGGGCTGGAGTCTGTAGGGAAAGAACATCCCATTCTGGGGCCAGGGTGCTGCATATTTCCTCTTCATGTGCAGCCTGGTTGCATTGAGTGAGATCTGAGAGCACACCACAAAGAAGCGCACGTCGTCCCTGTAGAACTTCATATGTTCCGGGTCTGTGGGAGAACTGACCTTGGGTTATGTGAGCTCTTCCGAAACTTTTTCTTCCCATGAAACGAGGTTGCCATAAGTTATCCCTGTGGCTTAGACAGACTCAGCTGAGAGGCTAAGGAGTTAAGCCTAGGGCCCAGAGCAGTCAGTTGGACCGTAGGGAGTCCACAATTTCAAAAAATCACTACCTTAGGGTATTCTGTTAGGGGCATTTGCACCAGAGACTGGAATGTTGTTGAGCTAGTACATGCGTCATTTTCCTGAAATACTTCCAGCACTGTGTTCTGTTCTTCAGGTGCTCGGGCAACCACTGTGTGGCCCCTGCTAGAAGTTACAAATGTTGTGTTAGTTTAGAAGTCACATTTCCTGAGGCCAGCTGTGAAGGCACACACCTGTAATCCTAGGGGAGACTGAGGCAGGAGGTGTGCCTTGAGTTTGAGGTCTACTTGAACTGCATATTGAGACCTTGTCTTAAAACAAAGAAATTACATTTCCTTTTCCATTTCACCTGTACTCAGGGATGAGTTTGTGTCCCCATCTCACCACTTTTCTTTCCATTTTCCTTCTCCAGGATTCAGTTTGCCTGTTCCGTGTGCAAGTTCCGTAGCTTTGAAGATGAAGAAATCCAGAAACACCTGCAGAGCAAATTTCACAAAGAGACACTGCGATTTATAAGCACTAAACTGCCTGATAAGACGGTGGAGTTCCTCCAGGTAAGGAGTGTTTGGCCTTTGCCACAGAGTTTCCAGGCCAGGCCACCCCTCGCAGAGAAGAGAAGGGAAATGAGAGCCTTCAATGTGGTCGAAGCTTTTCCCAGATTAAAACAGCTGTGTAAGACCCCAAGTCACAGAGGGGGGCGACCAAGAGCTTTGGAAGTTGTGCCTATAGAGCTGCTCCAGTGGCATCTTACAGCCCTATGAGGAATTGGGAAATACTCAGACACTGTCTTCATTTCACTCTGTGCCGTCTTCCACCCTCTAGGAGTACATCATAAACAGGAACAAAAAAATTGAGAAGCGGCGTCAGGAGTTGATGGAAAAGGAAAGCCCGAAACCAAAACCGGACCCTTTCAAAGGTGAGTTGTGACCCCACGGTGTAGGTGGTTCTGGATGAACACAAGGGTTATAGTCAGGGTTTGCAAGAGAAACAATACAGGACAGTTTATAGGATTATTTTATAATCACCCAGAGAGTGAAATGCAGAGTACAAGAGATCTGTCCACACACTAGAGACCCAGATAATCCAGCTGATGGACCTGGAGCCCACAGTAATATCCTGCACAAGTCCCAACTGAAGACTTGGAGCCCATGGCAGTGTGCCCCCAAGTCCAACTGGAGGCCACAAGCCCACGACAGTGTCTCATGCAAGGCTGTTAAGGATTTGTGCTGGGAAGGCCCAAAAGTCCATGTTGGATGCTAGGAAGTGTGTACCAGCAGGATGAGAGAACTGTGGGGGATGAGAGATCTGCCCCAGAGCCAGGAGGTGACACTCGAAGGACTAAAGCTACCCTGAGAAGAACCGCAGCTATCCTCCACAGTAGTGAGACCCTGAGCTCCTCTCATAAAGAGACGAAGAGAACAGCTGAGTTCATAGCAGGAAAACCGGCATGAAAAGCTTCTCCAGGAAAATCAACAGCACACCTCTTCCTCTCTAGTTCTCTTTTGCTTTGCTGACACCAATCCTCAGGTGGGCCTCCCACAACCAGCACTGCGCTGATTTAGTTCATTTGGGTGCTACAAGTTGACCACCCATCGTTAATCACCACACAAGGCATTAACAGGACCCTGGAAACTCAGTGCAGTTGGACGTAGTGCATGCCTGTCATCTTAGTTGCTTATGAAAGATCACAAGTTCAAGACCACTCTGGGTGACTTAGCAAGACCTGTCTCAAAGGCTATAGGTGTGGCTCAGTGATAGAGTACCTGCCTAGTGTGCACAAGGCCCTGGGGTCCATCCTTGGCTTAGGGATGCTGGGAATATAAAGTCAAGTCCTATGGGAAAAAGTATCAGGTGTGACCTAATGGAGATCAAGTTCCACAAGGAGCTCATCGGTGATGTCAAGCAAGCTGATGTTTTTTCCCCTTGGAAGGAAGAGAGGACAAGAACAATAAGAAAGTTTAGCATGTAAAATTCCCAAGTATAGAGGTAGGCTATACCTGTCTCACATACTGTCTAAAGCTTTAGTGTTGGAGGGAGATTTGGGTGTGGTGGTGTTGCCTATGATCCCAGCACTCTGGAGGTGGAGGCAGAAGGATTGAAAGACAGCTTGTGCTACATAAGTGAGTATAGGACCACCTGAACTACATAGCAAGACCCTGTCTCAAGAAACAGCAACAGCTGGGCGTGGTAGCACACACCTGTAATCCCAGCATGAGGGAGGATGAGGCAGGAGGATCGGTGTGAGTTGGAGATCAGCCTGGGCGACAAAGTGAGCTTAAGGCCAGCTTGAACTGCATAGTGAGACCCTATTGCAAAACCAACAAAGTTGCAGGGAAAAAAGATGGGCCTTGCTGGGGAAACTGAGGGAGGCATCACTCATTTGGGTTCCATTGCAGGGATTGGCCAGGAGCACTTCTTCAAGAAGATTGAGGCCGCACACTGCCTGGCCTGTGACATGCTGATTCCAGCACAGCACCAGCTCCTCCAGCGGCACCTACATTCTGTGGACCACAACCATAACCGCAGGGTGAGTCCCTTCTGGGATAGGTGCCTGGGAGAGCATTCCTGGGCCGCCAGGATCGGAACCTTCTGTCTTGACTGGGAGCCCACACACATGTAGGGCAGCTTGCTGTGTTTTGTTGCATCTGTTGTTCTATTGGTTGATTGTCTTTTCTCATCGTTCCAGTTCTTCTTTACACCAAGGGGCAAAAAAAAGTTAGCTTGCTTGTTTTATTAAAATGTGAGCCAGACTCTTGGACACACACCTGTGGTCCCAGCTTCTTAGAAATCTGAGGCCAGGAATTCCAATACCAGCCTGGACCTCATAGTGTGGACCCATCTTAGAAAAATGTTTTGCTTAGAAAAAAAATGTGTTGCTTAGAAATGATCAAGTACCATAGCTAAAATTGTGTTCTGGGTATTCTCTGGAAATCACCAGATAAACTTGCAGTTGCTGAAGATTATGTAAACTGAGCCTGGAGGCCTGGGTTTTGGACTAGTTTAGTCCTAACTCCCTGATGGGCCTGAGGCTGAGTGTTTAACCCACAGGTCAGCAGGGCAAAGGTTTGAAGTCAGATCATAGATACAGTTGGCCCTCATCCCTGAGCGCCACATCCATAGGTTGAGCCAAGAGTAAATCAGAAGCCGGGCATGATGGCACACGCCAGTAATCTCAGCACTCGAGAGGCTGAGGCAGGAGGATCATTGCAAGTTAGAGGCCAGCCTGGGCTACAAAGTGAGCTCAAGGCTAGCCTGAACTACATAGCGAGACTCTGTCTCAAAAAGTCCAAAAAAAAAAGTGGATCAGAAACAACTGAGGGTGGTACTGTATGTGCCATTCCCTAAACCATGGATTGCAATAACTTTATGTAGTATTCACATTGTATCAAGTTTATAAGTCATCTAAAGTGTAGGAAGAGTGTGACACAAACCTGTAATCTCACCACTTCGGAGGCTGAGGCAGAACATGAATTCAAGGGTAGCCTAGACTACAGAGAGATCCTATCTCCAAAAGGGAAAAGCCAGCCAGCCATTTGATGTAAGGGCTTTGAGGATCTGGATTTTCTGAGGGGCCCTGGGAGTCAGTCCAGGCCCTGGGATGGGATCTGTGTCTAGTGATAAACAAAAGTAGCCACAAATGATAGGGTGTGTGTGGCTGTGTTGGGTCTGCTGGCAGTCCTTCCGGTCCCCTTCACTGACATCTCCTATCTTCAGTTTTCCTAACTAGTATACAGGGGTATCAGTAACTGCCCACCCATCTCCCAGTACTAGATCAGCAAAAAAAGCACTCTACAAGCAAAGGATTAATGAGTGCTTGGGTGATGACGTTCAAACTTAGTAACATTATTATGAAGGCAGTGTAATGAAAAAGTGAAAATCCTCGCCCATTTTCCCTATCAAGTCCCTAATGCTGATTTTTTTTTTTTCATAACGTTTACACTTAATAGTTTGCTTCTGCACATGGTATGTGGTTACTAGTGGCCTGTCTTTGCATTTATCTTCTCAAGCTTTTCTATCTGGTTGCATCATCTACCTCCCAAAGGTGGTTTGGAGCCTTCTCTCGTTGTTGGAGCCTAGCATTTATAAGCTTGGCCTCTATCAAGAATGATAGCTGCCCCTTGGGATAATCAGGGAGTCCTGGTTGCTTTGTTTCCTTGTTCCTCTGCTGTTCGTAAAAGCCCATGTTTGGCTCTCTCTGCAGTTGGCTGCTGAACAGTTCAAGAAAACAAGTCTTCATGTGGCTAAGAGTGTTCTGAATAACAGACACATAGTGAAGATGCTGGAAAAATACCTCAAGGTGTGTGCTTTGGGAATCCGAAGGATAGGATGAGCTCCTGAAATGGAGGATGCATATGGCATTGTATCCAGTGCAGTGTGTAGCATTTCCAAGTCCCTTGAAAAATTGAGGGACATTGGAATGCATGAGGCAAGGATGTGTGATAACGGGGTTTCTAAGACAGTGCTTGCCTGGGGATGGGTACTGCTTCTCTAATCACTTGTCAGTGGTGCTGACTCAGCACAAGAACCTCTGGTTGTCTGGCAGTAATCTATGCAAATGATAGTGAGATGCTCTTCATAAATGGCTCAAGCCAGATGTGGTGGCACGTCCCCTCCCAGCTACTTAGGCTGAGACAGGAGGATTGAGAAGTCAAGATCAGCCTGGGCCTACATAGTGAGACCCTGTCCAAAAGAAAGGAATCCAAGGTCGATGCTAATTTTTAAGAGGCTTGAATCTAGAGCCTTGCACATGCTAAGTACATAGTCTGTGAACTAGCTATATCCCCTCACCTAAGCATTATATTTTACAATACATTTCTTGATATTGGAGTGATACTGTAGTTTGCTTCCACAGTAGAGAAAATCTTAGCAGATAGTTTAACTTCTGAGTAAGTCAGACTTGGGAGAGTCAGACTTTAAGTTTTTACACTGATCTTTTAATAATTTTGACTTCAAGCCAAGATACTGATCTTTGTTTTGAATCGAGTCTTTATCCATTAAATTGGAACAACTTTCTTGTTGGGCATCATGAGCATCAATGAAACCACAATACAAAATAATCTTTTTCAGGAGCTATGGTGTGGTTCAGTAGGAAAGCACTTCCATCCCCAGTGCCTAAAAAGTAGGAGTTGCAAAATAGTTCTGGGAAGCTTTTCTGAGATGTCTTTTTTTCATCTGTGTTCTCTGAGAATCTGTAGGATTAACTCTGTGCTGTGGTTTGTTTCTCTCGTGGACTCCCTCAGTCATAAAAACATGAGCCCCCAGCAACCTGACCCTCTTCAAGCTCTCATTTCTTGCACTGATCTGTTTCCTCTTTATCCAGGGTGAAGACCCTTTCTCGAGTGAAACTGTTGATCCTGAAATAGAAGGAGATGACAATTTAGGCGAGGATAAGGAAGAGACACCTGAGGAGGTGGCTGCAGCAGTCTTAGCAGAGGTGATTACAGCAGCAGTGAGGGCTGTAGATGGGGAAGAAGCTACTGCTGGAGAGAGCAGTGAAGAGCTGACCCAAGAGGAAGGCCTGGCAGACACGGCAGTGGCCAGCAGTGAGCTCCACACCAGACAGTTGCTGGAAGAGCAGGCCTCCTGTGAAAGAGCATCTGAGAAGGAGGAGAACCCTGAAACCGAGGCTGGTGGTGAGGCTGAGGCCGGAAATGAGCCAGTAACACTGGCAGCAGGGGCAGAGCACGCTAGGGTTGAAGCTGCTCCTGTCCCAGCTGCTATGGAAGCTGAAGTGGGACAAACTAATGCAGAGTCCAAAGATGATATTCCCATGGAGTGATCCTCCTTCCCTGTTTCAAGGGATATGTTAGTTAATGCATTGCTTTTTCTTTGGTTTGTAAGCAGTACTAGGGTGTTACTGGAATGTGCTGTAAACTAATTCTGAAGACTCAGCCATCTTCCCTACAAGCTTCTTTTACACAGTGGCATAGCTTCCCAGCTTGGCTTGAAGGTTGCAGACGTTGTACATTCCCCCAAGTAGCAGTGATGTCTTTTTAGACAGCAGATGGAATAATAAAATTTGGCTAATGAGCTCTTGATACTTGGCTTGGATGCCGCCTGTTTTTTTCCTTTTTCTTATTGGTCGGGAGCAATTCAATGTTAGGAATGTATCTTGCTTGAGCTTTTTTTTTTTTTTTTTTTTTTTTTTTTTTGTAGGCACTTACTTTGGCCTCTGCTTTTTTTACCCCTTCAATACTCGGGATTGGACCCAGGGTCTTTGCATTGAGCTACATTCCTAGTTATTTTTTATTTTGAGAAAGGGTCTTACTAAGTTGCCCAGGCTGGGCTTAATTTTCCAGTTTTGGCTTTGGTCTCTGTGTTTGTAGTGTGCACATGGCAGTGTGAGCCTTTCCAGACGTGGTGGGATCTTTTGCTGACATGGGGTGTTGGCCAGGCGACAGCAGTGAACTCTAAGGCCTGATGCATCCAACAGACCTACACCATGAAAGCACCTGCTTGACCCAGTCTTCATTCCTTGGTGAATCTTTTTTGTTTTCATGTTTTGGGTTTTTTTGTTCTGAGTATTGAACCCAGCATACACTGAGCTACATCCTCAGGCTTTCCACCCCTAGGACTGAGGGTTGAGTCCAGGGACTTCCTACTGACCTACATCTCCAGCTCTCTTTATTTTATATTTTGAGATAGGGTAGCACTCAGTTGGTGAACTGCCAGGCTGGGCTTGAATTTGAGATCCTTCTGCCTCAGCCTCTGGAGTAGCTGGGATTAAAAGCATGTGCCATTGTAACCAGCACTTTTAGTTTTGACTCATTTGTGTTCCACCTCCACATTACTTCAGTTTTTTTTTTTTTTTTCCTTTCAGTTGAGTTTATCTTGCTTAAATTCATTTAAAAAGAAAACCATGTCATTCCCACGGTTGGAAAAACTAAATTTGTGTACCTAGAAACCATCTGTAATGAAGTAAACGTTTTTTTCCTAAACATGTTTTAGATAAATCCTTTCCTTCTAGAAAAGGAAGCTGGCAGGTGTTCAAGGGTAGCACACACCACTTACATTATCATACAGTCAGAACTGGCTCTTCCTTTGAAATGAGACCGCTGGGTCTGTTTTCCTTACAAACCTCTGAAGTGTGTAGTCTCGTGTCAGGAAACACTGGCCAGTGGGAAATGATTAGAACAGATGCAGTGGAATACTTGATAAGCATCTACTGTATACCAGGTGCTAGCTTGTCCTAAATATCCTGCGATATGGGCACTGTTGTCAAGAACCTTGTTGGAGGTGCAAGATGAACATTTACAGGAAAGTTAATGTTAGAACTTAACACTGAAATAAACAGCTTGATAAGCAATAAAGTGTTGCCTCTGAATCATTTGTGCTCAACTTTCCTTTACATTGCTTACATGGAGTCTAGGGAGCAAGGTGTGGGGGCACATACCTATAAACCCAGCACTTGGGAGGCTGAAGCAGGAGGATCATGAGTTCAAGGCCAGCCTGAACTATACATAGTGAAACCTTGTCTCACAAACAGGAAATAGGACCAATTCACAAGTTCAACTTGTCCTTGGAAGCCCATTTTTCATGGTTTTGTGCTGGGGATTGAACCCAGGACTCTGCACAGTAAATACTCTTACCTTTGAGCCACACTCGGCCCAAAGCACCTTCTTCTGAAGCAGAAAGGAAAGATGTTTATAGTGTGGGGAAGATTTAACAGCATGGTGTGATGGCACATGTTTGTAATCCCTGCATTATGAAAAGTTGAAGCAGGACCACACCATAAAATTGATCCCAAATCAAGCGACTTATTAGACTGTCCTAAAATTTAAAAAGTGCTGGGTATGTAGCTCAGTACAAAGGCCCTGGGTTGAGCAATACTACCTTTTGAGAAGGAAAAAAATTCCAGGGCCTGTCATTTAGTTGATCTAAATTTCAATGAGTTTTTCTACCCTCCCGTCCCTGTGAAACTACATGAATTATTTTATTCCTATACTTGGGAGTTAGCAGTTCTTTATTCCACAAGATGGGTAAAATTACCTGGGTTGCGAAAATGTTGGGGGACACTGATGCATGTCTTGTCATCCCAGCACTAGGAGGCTGAGACAGGAGGGTTGCTGGGGGCTCAAGGCCAGCCAAGAGTACACAGGCTCAAAGTGTCGGAAATCCTCTTAAGGGATGGGTGTGTCAGTCTGGCTGGGGGGAGCAAAGGGAGAAGGGCCTGGGTAGTGGCCTTTCTAGATGAGTTGGGTTTTCCTGAGCAGGACCTGTCCCCCACCCTCTTTCAGGCCTGCCTAGGGCAGGTGCCCCAGTCCCACCCAGGCTCCTTCCAGGCACCACAAAAGCAGGCGGAAATGTGCCATTAAAAGATAAAAGAGGGGATGGTTTTACATTGAACACTAAAGGTATCTGCAATACAGTAATAGAAAATTAATGGCCCACTTGGGTGTGGTGGTGCAAGCCTATAATGCCAGCACCCTGGGAGGCAGCGGCAGGAGGATTGTAAGTTTTAAGAGTTCTCCTATGTTAGCAAGACCCTGTCTCAAAATTTTGCAAAGGTTGGGGCCGGGGAGGGCTGGGTATATAGGTCAGTGCTAAGGCCTGGGTTCCACCTGTAGTACTGTGATAAATGCTGAGTGGCTTCATCTTACATAAGCCCATGAGATCTGTGAGCTTAGTTGGTTTTCTGCAACCAGACTTCCTGTCAATACTTGCTGAGTAAAAAAAAAACCCCAAAATGAAAAAACTTACTGAGTGTCTATATAATAAATCAGGGTGGTGTATCCCTTTAAACCCCACACTCAGGAGCCTGGGGTAGGAGGATCTTTGTAAGTTTCAGCCTGGGCTACAAAGTGAGCTCAAGGCCAGCCTGGACTGCATAGCGAGACCCTGTCTCAAAAAAAAAGGAAAAGAACCTCAGAATTCAGTTTGAAAGCTGGGTGTGATGGTACATGCCTGGAACCCCAGCACTTGAGAGACTGAGGCAGGTTGGAGGCTAGCCTGAATCACATAGCATGACCCAATCTCCAAAAACAAAAAAAAGACTACTGCTGGTCAGCTATGGAGCAATCTACCCACCTTCCTAGTGTTGTTTAATTGAGTACTTAGCACAATTGAAGTAATGGTTCATGGGGCTGGTGGTGTAGTCAGGGGCAGAGTACACACTTAGCATGTGCTAGGTGTTGGGTTCAATTCCCAGCACTGGGGTTAAAAAAAAAAGTAACTTGTTTTCTGCTTTTGTCTCCTTTGAGCTAAAATTCATATCACCAAAAATGAACCATTCTAAAGTCAACAAGCCCAGCTTGGTGGCACATGTAATCCCAGCACTCCCAGCACTTGGGAGGCTGAGGCAGGAGGATCACCCTGAGTTCGAAGCCAGCCTGGGCTACATACTGAGTTCAAGGCCAGCCTGAACATAAACATAGTGAACATACACATACGCATAGTAAGACCCGCTCTAGGGCCAGGGGTATAACTGTGACGTAAGTGCCTGCCTGGCAAGCACAAGGTCGATTTTGATTCCTGGTACCAAAAAAAAAAAAAAAAGACCCTCTCTAAGAAAACAAACAAAAAACCTAACACGAACAATTCACTGACATTTGTCAAAATGAACTGTACTGTGCAACCAGCACTTCTGTATAGTTCCAAGACATTGTCCTCATCCTAAAAGGAAACCTCCATACATACCTGTTACAGGTGCACAACACCCCCCGCCCCCACAAGCACTAAGCCATTTGTTTTCTGCCTCTGAGGTATCTGATTATTCTCTATCGTGTGTGTGTGTGTGTGTGTGTGTGTGTGTGTGTGTGTGTGAGTGAGGCTAGGTCTAGCTACGTAGCCCACGCTAGCCTTGAACTCACGGTGATTCTCCTACCTCACTCCTTCCAGGGTGCTGGGATGGAAGATGTGCACTACCACATCTGCTTTATATATAAAAGGAATCCTAATGCATGATCATTACAAACTAGTTTTTCCCAAGGATGGTTTTGAAGTTCCTCTGTAGTAGAGCATGTATCAACACTCCAGTCTATGGCTGGTTAATATTCTCCTATATGTATTTGCCATGTTTTGCTTAGTCATTCATCTGGTTAACAAGGATTAATCTCACATTTTTTTCTTCGGTGCTGGGTATGTGTTTGGCAAGTGCTCTACCATTGAGTGACATCCTAGCACTGTTTCCACCATTTGACCACTGAATACTGCTAGGCTAGGAACAATCATGAAGAAATACATTTGGAGTTCGAGACCAGCCTGGGCTACAAAGTAAGCTCAAGGCTGGCCTGAACTGCATAGGGAGACCCTGTCTCAAAAAGACAACAATAAATAAATACATACATACATACATACATTTTTTGGTACTAGAGATTGAACCCAGGGCCTTCACAACCCCCATACCATGACCCAGTACTTTTAAAAAATTTATTTAAATTTTGACACAGAATCTTGCAGTTTCGTGGGCTGACCTCAAACTTGCGATCCTCCTCCCTCAGACTTTCAGAGATTTCAGGCATAAGCCACTGCACCCAGCTTCCAATTTTAAATTTAAAGCTTTTGTTGTTAACCTGCAGGAGTTGTTTACATATACATATATTCTGCATACTTATCAAATACATGATTTGAAAATATTTTCTCCCATTCTGTGGATTGCCTTTTCATTACTGTGAAATTACCCTCAGAGGCACATCTTTACTTGACCAAACAGGGCCGATAACCCACATCTTTTCTTCTGATATTTATGCTTTTGGTATCATATCTAGGAAGCCATTGCTAAATCAAAATCATAGTGATTTACCTTTATGCTTTCTTTGAAGTAAGGATCCAACTTCATTCTATATGATGTATGCAGCATGCAGCTGAGACTCTTGTTGCCAAAACCCAGTTGACCAGAGCTCTTTTTTTTTCTTTTCTTTTCTTGTTGGGACAGGGTCTCGCTATGCAGTTCAGGCTGGCCTTGAGCTCACTTTATAGCCCTGGCCCGCCTCAAACTTGCGACGATCCTCCTGCTTTATCCTCCTGAGTGCTGAGATTACAGACATGCACCACCGCGCCTGGCCAGGCTAGTCTTAAACTCACCTTGTAGCCCAGACTGGCCTCAAACTCACAGTGATCCTCCTGCTTCATCCCTCTACCCCCATACTGGGATTACAGGTGTGGCCACCATGCCCAGCCTCCAAATTTTAAAAAAGGGAGCCAGATATGGTAATGTATATCTGCAACCCCAGTACTCTGGGAGGCTAAGGCAGGAGGACCACAAGTTTGAACCTAACCTGGGCAATTCAGCAACTTAGGGAGACCCTTCTCAAAATAAGAAAAATAAAAAGAATTGAGAATGTAGCTCAGTGTGAAGGTCCTGAGTTCAGTCCCATTACTGTCAAGGAAGAGGAGAAGGGGAGAGACAGACAGGACAGGACAGACAGTAAGCAGGGAGGTTCTGTTGTGGAAGGATGTGTTTCCAAGGTTGCTCCGAGGTTGCTGGCAGAACCAAGTTCCCTGCAGTTACACAACTGAGTGCTTTAGCTCCCTGTTGGCTATTGGCCAGTAGGGATCTCCAGTTTCTTAGCACTTGGGCCTCTTGTTCATGGAAACACTGGGAACTGAACACAGAGGTTCATGCACTTTAGGCATGCATGGTACCACTGAGCAATACTGGCCTGAAATTGTGATCTGCTTGCCTCAGCCTCCTGACTAGCTGGGGTTACAGGCATGTGCTAGTGTGCTTGGCTCATAGTGGCAGCTACTGTACTGTACACCTAATACTCTGTTGAGGAGGCTAAGTATCCAATTCAGTGGTAGAACATGTGCTTCACATATGTGAGGCTCTGGGTTCAATCACAGCACCAAGAAAAAACAAAACCCAAAAAAACTGGTTGAGGATAGAGCTCACATTGTGTGGGTTTTTTTGAGACACGTCTTGCTACGTATTCCACACAAGATGTTCCTCCTCCCTCAGCCTCCCCAGTCCTGAGAATGCGGATGTGCGCCACCATGCCCAGCCTTCACGGTGGGCTCTTAGGAAGAGCAGTGGACCTTCTTTGAACCTTCTTAAATGTGTCAGCATTTCTGTGAAATCAGAATGACTGGGCCACAGGGTACAAAGAATTCCAGCTTTGAGAAGGCCAATCTACCTTTTCTTCTTTCTTTTTCTTTCCCACTACTGGGGATTGAAGCCTGGGGCTCATGCGTGCCAGGCACCTACACTAGCACTGAGATATATCCCCAGCCCTTACATTACAATTTTTTAAAATCTAGATAGGATCTCACTCTATAATTCAGGCTGGCTTTGAACTCACTGGGTAGCCCTGGCTGGCCTTGAATTTGCAGCAGTCCTCCTGCATCAGCCTCCCAAGGGCTGGGATTACAGGCGTGTGCCACTACACCAGGCTCAAAACTACACTTTTTTACTTTTCTTTCCTTCTTGGGTACTGGGAATCAAACTCAGGACCTTATGCTTGCCAGGCAGGTACTTGTGCCACTGAGCTATCTCCTGGGCCCAACACTACTTTTTAAAAATTAATTATTTTTTGTCTTTTTGAGACAGGGTCTTGCCATGCAGTTCAGGCTGGCCCTGAACTCACTTTGTAGCCTCGGCTGGTCCTGAATTCACAACAATTTTCCTGCCTCAGCCTCCCAAGTGCTGGGATTACAGGTGTGCACCACCACACCCAGCAAAACTACTTTTTAAAGCGGCTGAACTAAACAACCAGCAGTGAGTAGGAGTTCCTGCTGTCATTCCTTGACTTCAGACTTCTCTTGGAGCACTTTTTTTTTTAAATTACTTTTGAGCTCGTTTTGCTATGTAGCCCAGGCTGGCCTTGAACTCATAGTGATCTTCTTGCCTTAGGGGATGACAGGTATGCAACACCACATCTAGCTTGAGCACTTTTATTCTTTGTACATTTGCTTTCTGTGTGTATGCTGGGTATTTAACTCAGAGCCTTGTGCATACAAGGCAAGAGCTCTACCACCGAGCCACATCCTCAGCCCTGCCTCTAATTTTTTTTTTTTTTTTTTGTCTTTTTCACTATGCAGTTCAGGCCAGTTTTGAACTCATTTTATAGCCCAGGCTGGTTTCGAACTCACAAAGATCCTCCTGCCTCAGCCTCCCGAGTGCTGGGATTACGGGCATGCGCCACCATGCCTGGCCCAGGACATTTTATATTTTCCAACAGTTACAGTTTTTAAAAAGTCAAAGCAGGTAAAATGATATATTTATTTAGCATAATATATACAATTATTTCAACATGCAATGATATGCAAATGAATAACTAGATATTTTGAGATAGGGTCTCACTCTGTAATCTAGACTGGCCCAGGACTCACAGTGATCCTCCTGTCTCAGCCACCTGACTGCTGGGATTACTGGCATGTTCCACCACACCAGGCCTAACTAGATATTTTACATTTTCTTTTCTATATTAAGTTGTTTAATCCAGTGAGTTATTTTATGCTTATAGCAATTCTCAATTCAGGGCAATCTTTCAAGGCTCAAAAGGGACAGGTGGCTAGCAGCCGTATCAAGCAGCACAATGCTGAAAGTAAACCTACCAAAACCATAATCTTTCATCAGCCTGGTTATTTTGTTAGAACAGGGGAAGATGGGAACTCTTTTATTTTTCCTGTATATTCTTTTGTGTTATTCCATTAAAATGCTTTCATGATTCCCATTACTACTATTCATATTTTAGCTTTTTGAGACAGGGTCTCACTATGAATCTAGCCTGGCCTCTAACTTTCCATCCTCCTGCTTCAGCCTTCCAAGTGCTGGGATGCCAGGCATCGCCGTCACACCTGGCCATGTATTAGTTTATTAAAAGTGAATAATGGAACCAGGTGTAGCGGCGCATGCCTGTAATCCCAGCGCTGTAATTGGGAGGCTGAGGCGGGAGGATCGTTGGGAGTTCGAGACCAGCCTGGGTTACAAAGTGAGCTCAAGGCCAAACTGAACTGCAGAGCGAGACCCTGTCTCAAAAAGACCAAAAAAAAAAAGTGAATAATGGATATTAAAATCACTCATTAGAATTATTTATGTACTTCTTGTTTCATTCAGTAGTATTTTCATTAATCTCTTCTGAGTTTTCATATTTAAAACACAATAGTAAAGAGGGTAAAAGCCTTATTTAAAATATGAAATACTAGGCTGGGGATATGGCTCAGCGGCACAGCACCTGCTTTGCAAGGTTGTCAGTTTGATTCCCGGTACCAAAACAAAACAACAAAAAAAACAAAAAACAAAGAAACACTAGGAAACTGGGCCTTTTCTTTCTTTCCCACCTTATTAATAACCTTCCTCTGTCAAACCCTGAGCCAGTCATTTCCCCCAGGCAGCCCAGAGAAGTATAAGAGAAGGAACACACAAGGCAGACAAGACGTGAGAGAAAGAACTACATGAGGTGGAAACAGTTCCTTCACATGTCAAAGAGGATGACAAAAGCCACCACTTGGCAGAAAATGGCCAGGCCTGGTGGTGCACGCCTATAATCCCAGGACTCGGGAGGCTGAGGCAGGACTGCCATGAGTTCAAGCCCTGCCTAAACTACTTCTCGAGACCCTGTCTCAAACAAAGCAAAAGTTGAAACCAGAAGATTCCCATGGCCCCCAGGAGGGAGAAGCTCAGATTGGCACAGAAGAGCTGCTGCTTCTGAGCCAGGATCCCAGCATAACCAGTGATGAGGCTCCCAAACTGTCCCCTCGCCAGCCCAAGCCAGCCACCCCAAACGTGGCAGCCCCAGCCCCAGAGGACTTGGCTGCTGTGTTGATGTTCCTTGAAATGATGCTGGTTTGGAAGTTTGGCACCACTGCGCACTGTGGTGGGCTCAGCAGCCGGGCAGCGCTCCTGACCAAAGGTGGGACGGGGACAAATCTGAAGCAGGCGGGCATTTTCGGGGGGGGAGGGGCCCTGGCCAGAGAGCTGCTCCCAGAGCAGATGGGGCTCGTGGGTGGGGTTTTTTTTTTTTTTTTTGGTACCCAGAATCAAATTCAGGACCTTGTGCTTGCCAAGCAGGTACTTGTGCCACTGAGCATACATCCCCAGCCATGGAGGGACATTTTGATTAAGCTGGTTTAATGAAATATACATTTTCTGAGTTTGAGCTATCTTCAAGGAGTCAGACTGGGGCTGGGGATATAGCTCAGCAGCACAAGCACCTGCCTGGCAAGTGCAGGGTCCTAAGTTTGATTCCTGGTCCCCCCCTCAGGAAAAAAAAAAGAGCCAGACTAAGTACTATGTAAGATAAAAAGCCATTGCTGTCCTAAAATACTTTTTTTTGGTGGTACTGAGGATCGAACCCCGGGCCTCTACAGTGAGCAGCAGCCCTAACCCCCTTTTTAATTGGCTGGGTGCAGCAGTGCCTACTTGTCATTCCACCACTCGTAAAGAGGCTGAGGCAGGAGGATCACTGCAAGTCTGAGGTCAGCCTGGGCTATATGGTGAGTTCAAGGGCAGCCTGAACAATGTGAGACCCTGTCTCCAAAAACCAAACCAGAACAAAACAAAACAGTATTTTGAGAAAGGGTCTCATTAAATTGCCCAGGCTAGCCTCAAAATTTTGATCCTCCTGCCTCAGGCTCTCAGTGCTGGGATTACAGATGTGAGCCACCAACACCCAGCTAGAAGAAAGTTTTAACCAATTAGTTAAAATGAACTCTTTCATTTCTTGCAATTAATTACTTACCTCCAGCTTTTTTTTCTTTTTTTTGACTTTTTGAGACAAAGTCTCTCTGGCCTTGAGCTCACTCTGTAGCCCAGGCTGGCTTCAAACTTCCAGCAATCCTCCTGTCTCAGCCTCTGGAGTTCTGGGATTACAGATGTGTGCCACCACGCCTGGCTTGTCTCAAAATTTAAAAATATGTAGAAAGGGCTGGGAACATAGCTCGGTGCAAATGGCCAAACTCAATTCCCAGTACTTAAATTTTTTTTTATAAAATTACATTAAACTGGGCTGGGGATATAGCTCAGCACATGGCGCCTGCCTGGCAAGCATGAGGTCATGAATTTGATTCCAGGTACAAAAAAAGGAAGAGAGAGGAGAGGAGGGGAGGGGAGGGGAGGGGGAGGGGAGAAGAAAAGACAAAAAAAGAAGAAAAGAGAAGAAAAGAAAAAGAAAAAGAAAAGTACATTACATTAAACGAGGTGATGGAGCTCCCCTGCAATCCCAGCACTCAGGAGGCTGAGGCAGGAGGATCACTGTAAATTCGAGGCCAGCTTGGGCTACAAAGTGAGTTCAGGGCCAGCCTGAACTGCATAGTGAAACCTTGTCTCAAAAAAAAAAAAAAAAAGCTTCAACAGACCTAAGTCTAACCTCTTAACAGTTCACAACATACCCAGTGTTTATCAAAAATCTTCTGTCCTCCAGGTGGGGTGCTTCGCAAGCTCCAGAAGGGGTCTGATTGCTCCAGAGCCACAACGCTAGTCTAAGCATGCAGCAGGAGTCTTGAAGGACGAGATTAATCTCGGACAAGAGGAGGGAGGGCGCCCCAGGCTGGAAGATCGGGGCTTTCCAGTCTAGCCTCTGCCTTGTGACAGCCTCTGCTGAACTTTCCCTCACTTCACCCCCGCCCCAGTGTCCCCAGCGCGGGTCGCCTTAATGTCCCTGCGCCACGGACACCAGACCTTATCCCTCCTGCCAGGATAGCGTTCCTCTAGCACATCACGCTTTGGGATTTCTCCTGACTTCTACCTTCTTTGAGGATCTATAGCACCAGCCTTCATTGCGGTCCCCTCCATTGGTCCGCGGGGTCCCCTCTCTCGTCCGTGAGGCTCCTTCCGTCGGTCTGCGGGGATTCCCTCCCCTTAGATCTAATAACTTTTCAGGGTCCTCGGGGGCCCTTTCCCCGGCTGCCGCGCTCACACACCGACAACCTTTCACTCACCTCCCACAGCCGGATCACCCCAGCTCTCTGTACACCAGCGGCAGGCGCGGGAGCGCGCGCGCCGGGCGGTGTCGACGGCGCGGGGGCGCGCGCGGAGTGCGCAGTGACGTCAGCGCGCTGGCGGCGGCGGCGGCGGCGGCGGCAGGGCTGTTTGTTCTGCTCTCCCGCAGCCAAGCAGCCAAAGCAGTGGCGGTGGCGTCCGGCGCTGCCCGCAGGCGAGCGGGGCCTGTGAGCTCGGCGGAGCGGCGGGCGCGGCGGCCGGCAGGGTGGGCCTGGGCGCCGCGCAGGCAGCCCGGAGAGGGGCGGCAGCGGGCGCCCGGCCGGCGGGGCGACGCGCGGCCTAGCGTCTCAGGTGAGGACCGGTGCCCTTCGGGGCGACGGCAGCGCGGGGCGCGCGGCGGGGACCCGCGGCGCGGTCCGCGTCACCTGCATTGCGTAATGGGGCCGGTGCGCCACCACCTACGCCATCGGCGCGGCGCGGGGGTGGGGAGGCCGGGGCTGCGCGGGTCCAGCTTGCGGGCCTCCCGTGCGGGGTTGGGCCGCTCGCGCCGTGGGCGTTGGGGCCGCTCGCGGCGCTCGGGCGCGGGCCAGCCGGCGTGGCCGAGCGGCGGGGCGCGGGCGGCGGGGCGCGGGCACGGGCGCCGGGGGCGGGCGGGGGCGGGCCGAGGCTCCCGGCACTTCCTGCCGCCGCCATTTTGTCAGGCGAGGAGGAGGAGGAGGAGGAGGAGGAGGAGGAGGAGGAGCAGGAGCAGGAGCAGGAGCAGGAGCAGGAGCAGGAGCAGGAGCAGGAGCAGGAGCAGGAGCAGGAGCAGGAGGAAGCGCGAGCCGCGGCGACCCCGGCGCGGGTAGGTCCGAGCCCGGCACGGTGGCCGCGGGCGCCCTGCCCTTGGCCGAGGTCCTCCGGCGCAGGCCGGGCCCCGGCGCTCACGTGGGCTGTGCCCGGAGCGCGCCGCTTCCGGCACTTGGGTCCCCGCGCCCAGGTTGGGGCCGCGCGCCCCCGCCTCCGAATCTCCCGTCCTGGGCGGGATCCGAGGCTCTGCGGAGACCCCGCAGGTCCTCTGGGAAGGAGGGGACTGCCAGCGTCTCCCGGCCGGAAGACGGGCGCGGACGTTCGGGTGGGAACCGCGACTTGCGGGCTGGGCCGGGCCCGCTTGACCCACCCACCCCCCGGCTGGCAGCCCCCTTGGGCGCTTTGTTTTGCTAGATCGGTGCTCGCTGGCGTCTTCGCGGTGGCCTCTTCTGTTTCCTATGTTGTGTGTATGTGTGGTGGTTTGGGGTGGGGATGTAGGGGTGTTGTGATTCAGCGAAATAAAATGATCCCTTTCCTTCTCCACACACACACACACACACACACACACACCACACACACACACACACACACACACACACACACACCACACACACACACACACCCCAACGGAAATAGCTCGGCTTCATTCGAGTGTGATGCTCCCGAGGCCCGGCCTTGGACGAAGGTGGGAAACTCTACTCTGATGTAGTGGACGGTGTCAGTACTTCTGTTCAGGCCCGTGGATGAGTCATGTGCTTCTGCTAAGCGGTGGACCTCCCTTTCACTCAAGACGCTTTGTTATTTTTGCATGTTTTTAAAATGTTATTTTCACTTGCTTGTTGACTTAGGTTTTGTGCAGCCTAGTGAGGTTTATGGTCTCTGTCCTTGGGTTCATTTCTGGAGGAGCGTGTATACTGCATGTGACCTCTTGTAGTCTGTGCCTCCTGAGAATTGAAAAAATCTTTGCTTATCTTCAAGAGGATTTCTCTAGTAAGTCTCACTGTACTTCTAGGCCAGTGGTCTTTGGTGCCGTAAAACTGGCTGGGGAATTTTCATGAATGAAGCGGTCAAGTTTCCTAAATTGTGAGGCCTTAATTTTCTAGACCTTGTAAGTTATAACGACAGTATTACTCAAAAGGATTTATGACTGTGTTTTCAGTTTCAAGGTTTTGGATGGCACAGTTTATGACCTTGCATTGGTCATACAGTTCATTAAAACATTGTTTTAGGTTTAACGTGGATAGGGATTATCTTTCCACCAAGGTTTTTAAAATGACCAACCACTTACCCTGAAAACCTTCACCCAGGGAAAAGAGAAGTCTTTTGGACAGTTTGCGTTGATCGACTCTAGAAAAAGCCTCATCTGGAGCCATTTGCATTGCTGCCTTGGTCTTCCTTTTACTTGGGTGGGTGGCGCAGTTGCCATCTTAAAGCCCAAGCTGAAGTAAGGTAGTGTTTTAAAATGGTTATATTTGGTCTTAACTGAGAACCCACCTCCTCCCTTTTTGCTAGCATTCCACATATGCAAATTACTGAAGTGGAGATAAGGGAACTTTGCCTACTGATGAAAGTTAGAATGTGAAAGCTGCCAAAGATAGCTTGGATGTTCTGGGTTGTCTGTATGCCTAGTTTGGAGGGCAAATAGGAAAAAAAGTTAGCTAACAATTACAAGATAATCTTTGGTCACTTTAGTAAAGCTTCCAATAAATTATTGAATTGTTGGCGGAATTTAGACTTTGTTTCCAAAAGTTACCTTTTTGAGTTAGTTTTTCTGATCTTTGTACTAAATTGCACTTTTGCTTTTGGAGGTAGAGAAGATAGCGATATTTTCATATTACACAATTCAGGTTATTGAATGACTTCAGATTTACAGATTCTAGAGAGATTGGAGTTTGTCTTTTAACCAAAAACTTTTGGTTGGATGCCTCAGTGATTTGAAGATCCTGGGTTGTTAAATCTGCTTCCAGCAACCCACTGTCATCGTCTGGCAAGATTGGATATAAAATATTTTGATTTCCAGTTTTGAATATTTTTGTAAAGTAGACCATTTAGGGCTTTAAAAAAGGGAAAGAAAACCTGTTATTGGAAATTGCTTTTTATTTTTTTAATTGAATGCAGGGTCTTCCACTGACCTGCATCCCCAGCCCTTTTTTATTTTGAGGATCTAAGTTGCCCAGGCACTTCTGGAACATGCGTTTCTCCTGTTGGAGCCTCCCAGAGTGCTGGGATAATAGATGTGCACCATCACACCAGACTGCTTTTTGGATTTTCTAAATCTCTGAAAGTTTTAGTATTTAGGAAAGACTGAAGATTTACAAGATGAGAATTGTGGGGAATTCTTCCTGATACATGTAAGACATGCATTTACAAAAATAAAATTTCTTTATGACTTTCCTTTTTAATAAGATAGGGTCTCACTGTACAGTTCAGGCTGGCCTTGAACTAAGTAGTCCAGTGATCCTGCCTCAGCCTTCTCAGTGCTTGGATTATAAGTGTGTGCCATCATGTCTGTTGGGGGGGTGCTTGTTGTTGTGTTTAGTATTTTTAGTTTAAGTTACTTTTTACCTTTTATTTTTAAATTTTGAGACAAGGTCTTGTTAAATTACACTAAGTTGCCCAGTCTGAGTTCATAGTTGTGAGCCTCCTGTCCTGTTTTCCCGCAGTGTTGGGATTAAATCCCAGTTAAATATTGGGATAAAACAGTGTGCCATTCTCCCTGGCTTGGTTTTGTCTTTTATTCTTCGTGTAGTCTCAGCGCCTAGAAGAGGATCTAGGTCTTTGAATGAATAAACTGGAGAGATATTGCACAACAATTTAGTGTGTCTATAGCCTGGCGTGGTGTTGCGCACCTGTAATCCAAGCACTCGAACATGAGGCAGGAGGATTGCCACAAGGGCAAGGCCATCCTCCGTTATGTAGGTCCTTTAAAAAAATGTTGCTGGTATTGGACATAATTGGTCAGTAGTGAAGTAAAAAGAGTGTGAGTTTTAACTGTGAACTAACATTGAATCCATAGGAATTGTGGTAAATTTATTAATAGTCCAAGCTGCATGGCATTAGGATTGCTTACATGCACTGTTTTGTGTTTTCTACTTAGTTTGAAATGTGGTGAATGGGTTTGGGCTGTGGTTCAATCCTGACCTGCAAAAAATATTTCAAGAGGGAGATGAAGTGGGTAATAAGCACGTAGGGAACGGGAGTGGTGGTTCTTGTCTGTAATCCCAGCACTCTGGGAAGCTGAGGCAGGAGGACTGAAAGTTCAAGCCCACCCCGGGGCAGTTTAGCAATTGGTGAGACTATCTCAAAAAAAGTAAGTAATCCACACATGTGGGTAGCATTTCTTTTTGTAAATCTCATGTTATAAAAACTTAGTCAATTTTTTAAAACATTGAGCACTTATTTTACATTTTTATTTTATTTTGTGTGGTACTGAGGACTAAAAGCAGAGCCTTTGAGCTGTGCCCTCAGCCCATTTTTTATTTTGAGACAGGTTCTCACTAAGTCATTCAGTTGCCCAGGCTGAGCTCAAAATTATCTCCTGCCTCAGCCTCCCAAAGTGCTGGGATTACTCATGCCCCACCACGCCCCAGCCAGCACATTTATTATTTTCATAAATAATAAATTTTTTGCTGGAGGAGACAGGTTCCTGCTGTGTAGTTCAGTCTGATCTCGAACTCACTATGTGTACTCCAGGCTGACTTCTAACTCTAGGCAATCCTCTTGCTGTAGTTTCCTAAGTGCTGGGATTACAGAGGTATGTCACTGTGCCGTTATATACGCAGTTCAGGCTGGCCTTGAACTCATTGGTGATCCTTCTGCCTCAGCTTCCCTAGTGCTAGGATCATAGGCAAGCACCACTGCGTTTGGCGGCACATTCTTTTTAATACTGTGATTTTGTGTATGGATGATCGGCCAGTCTATTGCTATAATTACTTCCTGAGCTCTTACCATGTCTAAAAAAGAAATATTTTATACAGATGACTTTATTTTGGTATGCATAATCTTTATTAGTGTACTTATTCCCCATTTATTGAATATCAATTATGTATAACTTGAGGATGACAGAATTATGAAGTCCTATCAGACATCTTTTCTGAGTAGGTCTTTTTTGGTGCTCCTGGTGGTGGTGATGTACTTATTGCATAGTTACTACTTGAGACAAGGTCTGTACCATGTAGCGCAGGCTGAATGGGTGATCTTCGTGCCACTGGTGATCCCAAGTGCAGGCGGTATTGAAGAGAGCCTTTATGCTGAGCTACATTGCAGTGTACACACACACACACACACACACACACACACACACACACACTTTTTTTTCCACAAGGTTTTGCTATGTAGTTCAGGCTTTCTTGAATCCACTGTGTAGTCCAAGCTGGTGTTGAACTTGTATCAACCCATCTGCCTCAGCTTCCCAAGTACTTGAGACTGGGTCTTGCTAAGTTGCACAGGTGGGATCAAACTTGGAATCCTCTTGCTTTATACTCTTAAGAGTGCTGCCAGTGTGCTGCAGTCACATACATGTGCCGTCATTTTTCCTGTTTTGATAGCAACTTTAAGATATGATTCACAAAAAGCATTATACATTTTTGGCATATTTATAGAGTTGTACATTCATTGTTACAAATGTTAGGATGTCTTCATCTTCTCCAGAAGACACCCTGTATCCATTAACCTCCAATCTACTGTATAGATTTGCTCTTTTCTGGATATTTCAGTGATCGTACAGTAGGTAATCTTTTATATCTGGATGCTTTGACTTGGCAAGATGTTTTCAAAAGGCCCATGCTGTGTGGCAGGAATCGATACTTCATTCTTTTTCATGATTGGTAATATTTTATTAAACTGATATATCACATCTTCATCTGTTCATTACTGCTGGACATTTGTTTGGGTAGATTTCTCTTTTTTGCCTTTGTTAATAATGTTGCTATAAATGTGTACAAGTAATTGTGTGACGCTGTATCAGTTTTAGGTGGCAGATATCTAGGAGTGGAATTGGCTAGATCATATGGTAACTGTATTTAATCTTCTGAGGAAGTAAAGTGACTGTCTTTTTGGGGAGGTCTCATTATGCAGTTCATACTAGCCTTGAGCTCACTTTACAGGCCAGGCCGGCCTCAAACTCACAGCTATCCTGCCTCAGCCTCCCCTGTGCTGGTGCCCACCACAGTGTAACCATTTGAATGAATGAGTAAATGGAAGCCCATGAATGTCAGCATGTTGAAGTGTTGTACTGTGGGCTGCATGGTTTGACCCTTGCTTATTTTTTAATTGCCTGAGCTTGTAGACTACTTTGAAAAGCTCATGCATAAAAACACTCTGGAATGTGTACCCCAGAGTTGTGCTATTGTTACTGTAAAGGCTTGTAAAATATTTTTATTATTTATTTATTTATTTATTTATTTATTTATTTATTTTGAGACTGTCTCATCATGTAGTGCAGGCTGGTCTCAAACTCACGTGATCCTCCTGCCTCAGCCTCCCTGAATCCTAGGATTATTAGGTGTGTGTCACCACTCCTAGCTTGGTCTTTTAACTTTATACTTGAGCAACAAAATTGAGTCGTACTCTTGGAAGTTTGAGTTCTTAATACTCCATTGTGATTGTTTCCTAAAGTGAATTCTTATTCCCGATACATGAAAATATCAATTTCTACTATTTTTGGATATGATTTTCTTTTTTTTTTTTCATTTTTAGGAATAAAATCACTAGGTCAGAATCATAGGGTGTATTTTTGGAAGTTTAACATAAATTTTTTCTGGAAATATTGCAAGAATTTTGCCGTAAATCATAGTGTGACAGTGTCTTTGTTTATACTAGTGAGATTGGGGGGGGTACTGGGAATCAAACTCAGGACCTCGTGCTTTCCAGTCAGGTGCTTTTGCCGCTGAGCTACATCCCTGGCCCTTTTTGGTTGGTCTTTTTTATGCAGTTCAGGTTGGCCTTGAGCTTACTTTGTAGCCCAGGCTGGCCTCAAACTCACAGTGATTCTCCTGCTTCAGCCTCCTGAGTGCTGGGATGACACGTGTGTGCCCACACCCAGCACTAGTGAGATTTTAAACTTTTTTTTCACAAATGAGTTTAGTGAATATAAGATGTTTTCTAGAATGTGTTCTGAGGGCTTCTGAGATGCAAATATTTCTAGCTCTTGATCTTTGACTTTTCTGTCCTGCCCAGAGTTGGACTTTGTTCCCAAAATGAGGTTTTTAAAGTCTAGGATAGGAGCCCATTGTTACCTGAAAGTTCTAGGCAAGTGGAATTGAGCTGTTTCTAGACATCCAATCTTAGAATTCTCAGTTTTGCGCTCCTGCTCCAAAGATTCTAACACCCAGCCTGACACAGTCAGACCCAGCTTGATTTCCTGGCCGTGCTGCCTGCCGTGTGACATTCAGTCTTTCATTCATTGTTTCCTGAGCTTCCACTGCCCATCTTTCATGTACTGGTAAGGGAGCACCTCAAGGGCACGCAGCATGGGTTCTTACACTGATGCAGTGCCCTCTGCCCTCTCAGGATTAGTATTTGTTGTCATTGCTCAGGGAGAAAAACTACAAGTGGGGGAGAGGACAACACCAGGGATGAGAGTGAAGCTGTTGACAGCTAGGAATATGTGCCCGTTGGTGCGAGGATTGGTTTCCAAGATCCACCAGGTGCTTTCCAAGGGTACTGTGTCCTCCTCTGATTGAGTTATAAGTGGAGACCAGCTGATTGAAATGGGGATTGCTGCTCTGTGTGGTGGCACATGGCTGTAATCCCAGCACTTGGGAGGCTTGAGTCAGGAGGAGCGCTGTGAGTTTGTCCCTGCCCAAACTACATAATGACATCCTGTCTCCAAAATTTGTTTTAAAAAGTACTGAACAATGGGGGTTGCCTTTGTGTTACCTGATTATGAGATTGAGTGATGATAATAGGATGAGTGGAAATGCAGCAATGAGGGTGTCAACACAGGGTGTTAGAGGCAGAGTTTAGGGAAATGATCTGGCAGGGAATGGTGGGGTCTGTTACATCTGCAGGTCTAAAAGGTAACAACCATTTTATGCAAACCTGGTTACCTGAATCTGAGGCATAAGTAGGGTGCCAGAAGGTATCTGCGGGCCGAAGTTTTCTCCAGAACATGCATATAGCGTCTCACCATACCTGCACCTCCCTTGACCCTGATATGAATTGTATTGACATCTAGGTTTGGCAGAAGTATTGTGGTCCCCAGAAAGGTGTGTGTTACCAGTCAGGATCTTGGAGGAAGAGTTTAATTGGATCAGCCATGAAGTTGCATGGGCCAGGGAAGTGGAATTCCTTACTAGGAGGCTGGGATCCTGCTATTGGACTTTGGGCCTTTTGACTAGAAGAAACATTTGATGCCAGCATGTTACTATTAGTCATCAGGATCCAGTTCCTTGAGGGTTCCCTTTTGTTTGGGAGATACTATGAGCATTAACCTCAAATTAAGAGAAGTTCAATAAGGACATAAATAGGTTTCTCTCGTTTACCTTAGGTATAAGCCAGTAGTAGTGAGCCTATGTATGTGTGCTGCAGCTAGCTGTTTCTTACCATTGGAAATTCTAAATCACTACCACTGGTATCAGCTGTCCCTTTGGGGAGAGGTGGGTTCTGATTGAATTGCATCCCCAGCCCATTTATTTATGTGAGACAAGGTCTTGCTAAGTTGCCAAGATGCAGTCCTCTTGCCTCAGTCTCTCAGTGTTCTAGAATTACAGGTATGGGCCGCCACATCTGGCTGGTATAACTTGTTATGTGTGTTTTTGTTGTTCTTTGGTGTATATGAGCCTGTTTGGCCCAGTGTAGGAAGCCTCTGGGACTGTGAGCTATGGCAAACAGGGTTGGTTGGGCTTAGGTGAAGCCATGTACAGGGAAAACTATGAAGTCCACTGTCAAGGTTCAAGCCCTGTCTGGCTCTTTCTGTCCTTGTCCTTGGGCAGATTACATAATCTTCATAAACCTGGGTTCTCCTTTGTAAAACGGGGCAGTATTCCTATGCATTGCCAGTGGACAAATGTAAAACGTTGTGGGTACTGAACTGGACTGCACGTCTTACTGTACTGTGAAGATTTCTTGAGGTGGGAACAGTGGCATCCGGGAGCCCTTGCTGTGCTGGAAGAGCTGTGAGAACAGTCGCCTGTGCTTGTTCTGCTTGGCAGTGGCCCCTTCCCTGTCTTGGTTTCCACTTACTCTGAAGTGCTTTGTTTCTAGCTGATGCTGTGTCTGGAGACATGAGATCCTGTGGAGCAGTGCCAGGGGCGAGGTGTTGGGTTTGGCATTATGAGATTTCTGGAAAGACCAATTAGTAATTCTGGTGTCCTTTGTATGGCTAATGTCTTCAGTTCTCCTGCTTCAGGCAGTTGCACATACATGTCTGTAGGCACATTGAGCTTTGAGGTTATGTTTTATGTAAAAGAACAGGAAAAAGATGAGTTAAATTTGGGGACTTTACACTTGAAATATTTTCCATTAAGTCTGAGAAAATATTTTGTGTGAGCAGATTGTTGTCTTGATGGTTGAAAGAAGAGTCCTGGACAGAATGAAATCTGTCAGCATAGCAGTGATTACCAGCTTGGGTATCTGCCCTTGGGCTGCTGAGGCCAACTTCACCCGCTGTGTGGCCTTGGACCAGTCACCCCGTCCTCCTGTGCCTCCATTTACCATATGTAAAGTGAAGTAAATAGGATTGAACTCGGGATACTTTGGACTGTAATCTGAATTTTGAAAGTAATTTTTTGATTTTCAGACCATGGATTAAAAAATGAATGTAGGGCCAAGGATATAGCTCCATAGCACAGCACCTACCTGGCAAACACGAGGTCCTGAGTTTGATTTCCGGTACAAAAAAACAGAATTTAGTGCATTGCAGTTACTGTTGAGAGAAAAATGAGAAGAGAAATGTCAGAGGATGTCACATTTCAGGGCTAGTTTATAAAATTTTGTGTGCTAGGTCTGGAACGCAGGGCCTTAGGCATGCTGGGCTAAATGTGTATTCGTACTGTGGGGTGTGTCGGAGTGTGAATAACATTGTTTTCCCATGTTAGTTGGTGGTAATTAAGAGAACTTTTTTTTTTTTTTAGGTCCTTTTTCACTCTCCCCTTGATTTGCCTGAAGGTGACTGTCCTGAATATGCTTTCTAGTAGTGAGTAAAGTATATAGTTCTTTTCTCCTTGTGCCCACACTGCTTGTTAGAAACTTTGTCAGATGTGGGGGAAGGGCTTGAGGAAGCTTGCAGTAGTTATCAGCGTTTTGAAACAAGTGTGTAAGGAGTGTCTTGTTTGTGCATGGGTGTTGTGTTATAAGGTACTTGTTACTATTTTCAGGTAATTTTTTCTTTGATGATCTCTTTTAGGAAATGGCTTTATTAGATGTCTTTTTCAGGTATAAATAACGAAACTAGTTACAGCAAAAGGCAATTTGTTAGCTGATGTGACAAAGAAGTCTGGAGCAAGGTTCAGATCCAGTTGAATCCAAGGGCTTAAATGGCGAATTCAGAGCCTGTTTTCTGTCTCTGATAATTCTGACCTCAAGGTCAAGAGTTTATCCTAGTAGAGCTTTCTAACAGCAGAGGACTTTGCCGAATAAGAATGTAGACTGCCTTACTTCAACGGAGGCTCAATCTCTGTCCTCCATTTGCGCATCCTTAGCAGCAGCTTCAGCACACCTTGCTCTTATTATAAAGGCACTCCAGATAGGATATTTGTTGAACAGTCTTCTGCTCTGGAAGTTGAATGTACCACACTTCCTAATTTGAAGCAAGAAATTTTGAATTGCTGAACAAGAGAAGCTAATTTTCCAGACCTGCTTACAAACTAGGAGTAGTTGGAATGAATTTAGAATGAGTTGCTTATAAAAAGAACTTGGGAGGTTGAGATACGAGAATTACAAGTTTGAGGCCAGCCTGGTCTACATATGCATAGCAAGACCCTGTCTCAAAAAAAAAAAAAAAGAATAAAGATGGGAAAGGATATCTATGAGAATGAGTCATGGCTTATCTTACCTTGTGTCAGGAATTGGGGGATTTTGCTGTGGTGTGTTGCACAGGGTCCAGACAAGTCACGAGGCAATTGAGGGTGCAGGCAGAGACAGGCTGCTAGTTAATAGGGCTCAGTTGGGCAGAAACAGACTTGAGGGAGCACAAGGGTTTATACCATCAAAGGATTGCAGGGAAATCTTAAATTAGAAGCCAGGTAGATAAGGCTGGGCGCTTGGGAAGCCGAGGAAGGAGGATCACTGTGAGTTGAAGCCAGCCTGAACTACTATATATGGTAAAACCTTAAACCCCTCAAAAATCCAGATAAGTTTCAATAAGTACTTACATTAATGAAATTGTAGTGGCAGACATTTCAGTATACTAGATTCATCTACTTCCAAGCCTACAAAAGCTACAGTTACAATTTTGGTATTTGCTAAGCTGTTTCTATACTCAGGTTCTTGTAAAGTCTGATGCCTGACATTCCTCTGGTGTTACAGAAGGCCTGCTCAGATTTCCATAATCAAAAACAAGTGTTATACTCTTGCTGTGTAATAACCATTTTCTTATAGTTTTCCTCATTCATTTATTGTTGGTGTTGGCTTAAATTAATCCCACTTCTCTGCTTTTCTCTACAGTGCCATTTTTCATTTACTTGTTTCAAGGGCTTACAATAATTGGAAGTCCAGTGGCCAAGAGTGAGACCAGCTCTGCTTTTCACTAATGCATCAGTTCTTAACCTGAGGGAGATCGGAGGTCTTCCAGAGAATGTGAAGAATGCTGTGGGTCTTCACAAAAAATGCACATGTGCATAAACGTTGAACCCCAAAGACTATCTTAGGCACATGTACCAGGATGAATTTCCTGGATTTCACTTCTAGGATGAGAAAAAAATGTATAGCACTTATTTTGGTTTGTCCTTGTAAAAATCCATGAGAGACTTTCAGAACACCCTCAGCTTTACCTGTTTGTCACCAGTGTTGTCATCTTGCCCATGGCCCTTGCATCTTTCCTGCCTTTTTAGCGTTTGCTTTTTCTTGGGATGAATAATTTGAGAATGGGCATATTGCAGCATCTGTAGACGAAGAAACATCTTTGTTCTAGGACACTTCCCTGAGCTGCTGCTGTTTGTGTAAAATTGTCTCCGGGATTTGATGTTGGCTTGGAGCCTTGACTGTGTAAGCTAACCAACCCAGTACACCAGCTAGGCTGATCATTTATTTGATGGTGGGGGTGTGGGTAGATTTAGAAACTTAAGATTTATGGCTGCAGTCCCTTATGGTTTAGCACCTCCTCAGCTGTGGGATCTTTGCTGAACCATGTACTTGAAACTGCAGGCTGGGGAAGACGGCTTGTGGGAAAGTACCATTCTTTAGTATAACATGCTGATGTTGGGAATATTGACATGTTACACCAGGCATTGTGGTTTTTCTATTATTGATTGATTGATTGATTGATTGTCTTGAGACAGAGTCTCATGCAGTTCAGGCTGGCCTTGAACTCACTGTGTAGCCCAGGGTGGCCTTAAGTTTGCAGCAATCCTCCTGCCTCAGCCTCCCCAGTGATGTAATTATAAGCATGCTCCACCATGCCAAGCTGCACCAGGCATTGTGGAAGATGCCACTCTCCCTCACTGCATCCCTTTCTGGTGGAAGGAATAGGAAATATAATATCATAAATTTGAATAATTCATACTTTGAGGCAGAGTGGAGCCAGAGGATAGGAAAAAACTTGTTACTTTCAAGAACCGTGCCTGTTGTTTTTTGTTTTGTTTTTATTTTTAGTACTGCGATTCAAACTCAGAACCTTGAGCTTGCACTGCTGAACTATATCCCTGACCCTGTTTTGTTTTGCTGAAACAGGGTCTTACTTTGTATTGCAGGCTGGTCTTGCTTCGATCCTACTGCCTCAGCCTAGCTAGTGCTGGGATTACAGGTGTGCACTACCTTGCCTGGATTATTTTATTTTTTAAAAAAATTTTAATTTAAGTTAATTTAATTTAATCTTTTTGAGACAGGTCTCGCTATGCAGTTCAGGCCAGCCTTGAGCTCACTTTGTAGCCCCGCCTGATCTCAACTTTGCAAGGTCCACCTGTTAGCCTCCTGAGTGCTGGGATTACAGGCCTGTGTCACCACACCCAGCTCAGTGCCTATTATTCTTTCACCCTTTTGTAAGTTAAAGATTAAATTTGTTTGTGTTAATTTTTTCCTCATTTATTTGGTGCTGGCTTTAAATTAATCTTTTTTTTTTTTTTTACTTAGTTGAATTGTTTGGTAATGTAAGTCATTTTTCCTTTCTGTTTTGTAATTAAGAGAAGTAAGATTGCAGGTAGGGTTGTAAAAGGTGGTGCAATCCATGTGTAGGCTGTTTTCATTTAAAATATTCATAAATATTACTAGCCTCTGAACTGTTTATAAAAAGCCGCTAAGTAATAAAGTGTGTGTCTTTGTTTCCTTTTTACATTAGGAACTTTTGAGCTGACAGATTAGCTGCCTGGAAATAACACCACTTTCATGTTCATGTGTTGCAGCGCAGTAACTCACCTCTTGATAATCCCAATCGTGCAGTTTTGAATTTCCAGTGTTGGGAGTGGGTTTCCTGTGGCAGCCTCTTCAGTTGTATCGCATACTGCCTGTAGTTTGGCTGTCCTCAGTGTCATCCAGCAGGACATCTCCATGTACATATGAGAGCTGGTGTAGCACTTACCTTCTGGACTTCCACTTCCCAACGTTCTTAAGGCAGTGCTTATCTTTGAGTGTTGACTCTGAAAAGTTCAGAGCTTTTAGCAAAACAGTTGCCTAAGAAAGGGCTTGCTTCCCTGTGAAGTTTAGGGCTGTATCTCCTTTTTCTTTTTCTGTCTTGAGACAGGATTTCAGTATGCAGTTGAGGCTGGCCTTGATCTCACTTGTGTAGCCCAGGCTGGCCTCAAACTTGCAGTGATCCCCCTGCCTCAGGCTGCTGATTGCTGGGATTACAGATGTGTGCTACCATGCCTGGCTAGGGCTATACTTTCTTGTTTTGTTTTGATTTTTGAGTCTCACTATGTAGTTTAGACTGGCCCTATACTTGCTATGTAGCCCAAGATGCCTGGCATTTAAGGGAGTTCTCTGGTCCCAGCCTCAGAAGTGCTGGAATTATGGGTGTGGTTTAGAGGTATGTTTTCTAAATGGGTCGTTGATGTCTTCATTTGTTTTTCTCTTACTGCCTGCCTACTCGGAAGCATTAATGGCAAACATTGGCCTTCTCATTTCCAGGTCAGCCTTAATGTCAGTCCCCGCCCCCTTCAGCACTGTCCTCTGTCTCCCCAGCCTGTGGGCTTGAGCACATCCAGCTGCACCAGTCTAGGTGAGCATCTGAGGAATTTCTGTGCCTGGTTCTGCGTTTATAAGTTGATGTATGCCCCTTAAGTTCTCAGCAGATAGCCTTGTGAACTGGGCAGGTAGGGTGTCACCGCTAGTGCTCGCTGTGTACTTCAGACTGGTCTGAACGGTTAGCTCAGCCCATGCTGGCACACAACCCCCATCTCCTGGGTGTGGGATTGCAAGGTTGGGCTGTCACACTAGCTCATCACTGCTTTTTTTTTTTTTTTTTCTTCCCCTTCTTTGAGACAGGGTCTCACTGTGCAGTTCACTTGGGCCTTGAGCTCAGGGCCTCCTGTCTCAGTCTCCTGAGTGCTGGGGTTACAGGCATGCCCCGCCACGCCCCTCTTCACACTGTAACAGTGTGAGGGTACAGAGTCATGATGCAGGGTAATGCCGGGGTGATACTCACAATTTCTACCATGTGCAGCACATCAGCCCAAGTTCCCTGGGTGGCTGCTGATGGGGAACCAGACTAACATGGGCCCCACATTGACCATGGAGTATGGGGCACAAGTTTGGTGTGCCAGTTCGGGTTCCCCAGTGGCTATGGAATGGTACCCTGAACTCAGGCAGGACTCCCAGTATCCATATTAGTCCAAGATTCATGCAGGGCTGGCTGGTTGTGACCCAGACTAATGTGCGTGCACTGTATTTATTTCGTATAAAGAAGGACTTTTTTTTTCCGTTTTTCTGATGCAGTGTGAAGCGAGCTGACAGTGAGCTCAGTCACTTGGGCAAGTTCACATGGCTGTGCAGTCTTGGCTGTACACACATTCAGGGCAGACCTCGGAGGTGCTCTCTGAGAGGCACAGCCAGCCTGAGAAGGGTACCTTTCAGGTGTGCACAGAAGAAGGGAGCTGAACTGTAGGCTGCGAGGTCAGAAGATGGGTGTGAAACTTTTTTTTTTTGTACTGGGAATTGCACTGAGGACCTGGCACTTGCCAGGCAGGTGCTTGTGCCACTGAGCTGCATCCCTGGCCTGTAAAAATTCTTATTTTGTTGTGTTTCGTGTATTGGGAACTGAATCTAAGACCTTTGCCTTCTGCTATATCCCCACTCATTTTTATGTTTTATTTTGAGAGAGGGTCGCCACGTTGCTTAGACTGTGCTTAAACTTTTGATTCTCCTACCTCAGCCTCCCAGAGTTAGTGGGGATTACCTGTGTGTGCAGTTGCCTTTTCATTTAGGTGTTCTGGTGTGTGTGCATGTTGAGTCTTCCTAGGGCTGTGGGGAGAGAAAAAAGACCAAAGTTGATGGACTAGCATTTAAGGTGACCAGTTGTTAGTCAGGGACTGAATCACCATGTTGGAAAGGTGCTGTTCTCTCTTCCCTTGGATCCATAGAAAGTTGGAAGTGGAGCTCCAGGCTTAAGAAGGCCTGGCCGCTATGAGGTAAGAACATTGGTAGTGAATCTACCTTCATCAGAAGGACTTTTCTTCCCAAAACTGCTCGTCATAGGGTTAACCTAGATTAGTATTATGTTCCCTGGTTTTGTTCTTACATTCTTAGAGAACGCTGTCCCACCTTTATCTGGTACCTTTCCTTTCATTTGTTCCATACTTGTCTTTCCCTGCTCATTTGGTGAACAGAGCTTTGGGAGCAGGGCTGGCCTGTTTGGGCACATTGTCTGTATGTATGGAGAAAGTGAACAAAGGTTCAAGTGGAGGGTGAAATGTCAACTGTGGTACTAGAACGTCCTGTTCTGTTGATGGGTCTGTCTGCAGTCATTGTGGAGGTCAAGCTGACTTGAAAGTAATGCCTAATGGTTAAGGCAAGAGGGCTCTTTATCAAGGACAGACATTGTAGAATTTCACCTGTGCACTGAGCTGTCCCTCTTCCTTATTGTGTATGTGGTTTTTGTTTTGTTTTTCTGTTAAGCACTTCTGTCTCTTCCTAGTCATCAGCTATTTGTGCTGGGTGGTGGGGACCACCCTACATAGGTGCTGGATATCAGCTGAAAACAAGGTGGAAGAAGCCTGCCTGAGTGTGTTAGTGGACTGCAGGGCAGACAGCTCAGCCCGCTTGGTTTCACTCAGTGATTTATTTATCAAACAAATATTTTGAAGTTATTACTAGATCATTACATTCAGTTCTACTAGTTTTGGGTGTTTACTGAACACTTTGTGTATCAGCTCTGTTGACTTTTCCCCAATCCAAGTTGAGTTGAGTGAAGCCACCTGCGTGCTTTTATTGATATTCAAAATATGTAACACAGTTTATCATCCTAAACAGTTTTAATTATGAACCAGTATTAACTATATGCACATGGTATATAGTAGAGCCCTAGAACTCTTTTTTGGTACGAGGAATCTAACTCAGGACCTCGCACTTGTCAGCCAGGCGCTGTGCCATTGAGCGATATCCCTGGCCCTGGAACATTTTTTCATAAAAAGTTTCACTGTACAGTCCAGGATGGCCTCAAACTCAAATTCTCCTGCCTTGGCTTCTCTAGTGCTAGGATTACAGATGTGTATCATCAGGTCTGGCTGAGCTCTAGAACTTTTTTTATTTTATAAAAAAACCTGAAAGCAGCTAGATGCAGTCACACATGCCTGTAATCCCAGCACTCCTGGGAGGCTAGGCAGAGGGATTGCTGTGAGTACAAGACCAGCCTGGGTTGCCTAGTGAGTTTAAGGGCAGCCTGAACTGCATAGCAAGACCCTGTCTCAAAAAACCTAACAAAAACGGAAGGTATATCCATTGAAGAATTACTCCTTTTTGTACCCTTTTCATAAAACTGGTAGTTACCCTTTTACTTTCTTTGTGAGTTTTGTTGTTACAGAGATATCTTATACAAAGAGAATCAGACAGCACTTGCCTTTTTGTGACTAGCTCATTTCTTCTGGCACAACATTCTCCAGGCTGATCTGTGTTGTAGTATGTGTTGGCATTTCATTGCTTTTTCAAGAGTAATGTTCCACTGTTTGGATATATCACCTTTTTCTTCAATCTCTTAGTTTGCTTTCAGTTGTTTTGTTTTTGCTTTGCCTTTTTGAGGCAGGGTCTTATTACAGTCTAGCTGGACTTGAACTCAATCCTCCTGCAGCTTACCCCAAGTACTGAGGTTATGGATGTGCACCCACCATGCCTGACCTTTTTTCAGTATTTTTTAATATAGTGGGGCTCTAACCTAGGGCCTCTTACATACTAGGCAAGCACTCTACTTATTACTTAGCTACATCTCCAGCTCTTCATACATATGGCCACAAACTTGGCAGTCTTCTGCCTCCGCTTCCTAGGATTATGGGCATGTGCCTCTGCCCAGCTTGCTTCCACATCTTGGCTTTGGTAATGTTCACGCGAATATGGATGTGCAGATAGCCTCTGGCCTACTTTGTGAACACAGCAGAACTTGAATCCAGAAGCCTGCTGGTGGCTAGAAACCTTCCCACATCTTGCCTGCACATTAAAACTGATTTGGGATTTTTGGCAGCTGTGAAATAATGGGCCCGGGGCCAAGCAAGTGTCAAGCAGTGACACCTCGGTATCTGGCCAGGTTTCTTCCAGAGCAGCCTAAGAGAAAAATAGTTATTTAAAAATGAATTAGACCGCACACCACCCTCTCCTTGCTTTCCCAGATCTCATCCTGTCAGTTATTCATAGCCCTGTCGTCGCACCCTAGCACACTTTGCACTGTAATTTCTCAGGCAAGTGGCTTGAGTTGCCTTTATTTCAGCTATGTCATTCTGAAATGGCTGTCAGAATCAAGGTGACTTAACATTTTTTTCTGTGTTGCTTAGAATATGTGGCCAGAGCAGTTCAATTTTTGAAATGCTTTAAGTTTGAAAGTCCCTACTAACTCTTAAGTTGTTTTTTTTTGTTGTTTTTTTTTTTTGTTTTTTTTTTGCGGTACTGGGGATCGAACTCAGGACCCTGCGCTTGCTAGGCAAGCGCTTATTCCACTGAGCTATATCCCCAGCCCCCTACTAACTCTTAAGCAGATGTAGTAGAGGGGAGAGGTGCCTTCAGTGACACTGGTATTGGCAAGCCCTATCTTGGTGGTTTGTGACTTCTGTATGGGCAACTTCAATTGCTCTCTCCTCTCCCATGTGAGTGATTCTCCGATACTGAGCAGCAGTCCTTCGGAGGGCACCATGGTGACTCAGGGTGATGGCCATGCTGCTTGCTGTCCTAAAAGGAAGTGTTTCTTTACCTTAGGAATCTGATTGCTTTCTTGTAAATAACACCATCTAGACATCATTTATTGGGTATTTTGGCTTTTATGAATAGTTTTACTTAATGTTTACATACGAGTTTGTGTGTGTGTATAAATGTGTTTTCTGTGCTGGGTGTGGTAACACATCTGTAATCCCAGCACTCTCGAAGCCTGAGGTAGGAGGATTCAAGTTCCACCTGGGTAACTTAAGTGAAGCCCTGTTTGAAAAAAGAAAAGAAAAAATGATTTTTTTTTCACTTTTTTTCTTTTCTTTCTTTTTATATCAGAATTGAACCCAGGGCCTTACAGTTGCTAGGCGAGTGCTGCACCACTGAGCTACATCCCCAGTCCTGATGTTTTGTTTTCTCTTGGGTATATGGTATCTATGTTTAGGTACCTTTAAAAGAACTGCTATACTGCTTTCCAAAGTGGCTGCCCCATTTCCCATTCCTACTAGCAATTATGAGGGTTCTAGTTCTCCACATCCTTGCCAGTACTTAATTGTCTTTATGATTACAGCACAATTTCTTTCTAAACCTTACCAGAATCTAAGATGAGTTTCTGCTTTAACTTCTTAACCTTGCCTTTCAATCAGCGCTTTTAGCAGCAATTGCAGGATACAGAATTTTGTTTTCTCAGCATTCTCGGAGGTTAATCCTGCTAAGGTGAGTATTGTCATGGACCATACCAGTTGCAGATGGCCATGTATGGGGCCCTGAATGCATGGTGTGATAAAGAGGTTGAATTTTAAGTCTGTAACATGGGACTCATTTTTTGTGTCCTTTTATTCAAGTAATGTTTTAATTGATCTTTTTAGGCAGTACAGTATGTGAGACTTGGGGTAGGAGGTCCCACTTCACATTCTTCCTCACTTTTTTTTTTTTTTTTTTTTTTTAAAGACAAGGTCTAGTTATATAGCTTAGTCTGGCTTCAAACTTGTGGTACTCTTGCCTCAGCCTCCTGAGTGGTGGGATTACATGTGTATATACTACTTCTACTCCCCTCCTTTCCCAGTTTTATTACTTACAAGCACATCTGTGTATCTGAGGCTAAAGGTTATGTTTCAGAACCCTCTTTCTCCCTGGGCTTGTTGCTGAACAGCTACTGGTGGAGAGTAAAGGGTAAAGAATTAATTCATTGGGGATCTTCTTCAGGTGGTGTCTCATACAATTTGGAACCATTCTATCTTTAACTTTTTTTTAAACATGCTGAGGATCAAATGCAACGCCTTGCACATGTTACATAAGCTCTTTACCACTGAGCTACACATCTAGCTCCTGCAACCTGTTAACATAGTTGTTGACATTGTCTTGTCTTGGGGAAGGTTTGAAATAGTGTTATGGCTTGTGTCTGGGTGTCCCCCCAAAGACACATATAGTCATGGGGTGGGCTTTTAGAGATTATGATTGATTCTTGGTCCAGTGTTAGAATTGTGGATGTGAGTGCTACACCTGCCTTGGGGTAGATAGTTTGTGTACAATGTAAGGGTTGAGAAAGAGGCTGCTTGCTGCCACTCCTCCCCTTTTGCTCTTGTTGCTTTTGCTCTGTTCTGCCGGCACTAACTGTTGCCCTGTGCCATGTGCCACTCTGCCTTGGAGCCAGCCAAGTATGGACTGAAACCTCCATGAGCTGTGAGCTAAATAAACTTTTCCTTCCTTTACTTTGGGTATCAGGTATTTTGTCTCAGCAATGAGAGAAAAGTAACCAAGACAGATAGTCACTCTGTTTATTTCATGATTAGTTGAAGTTCTTTCTATCTGATGTGTTTGAGTGCTTGCTGAAAACAGAATATACTGTTCGAGGAGGTGACAGATGAGTGTCACTATGACTGTTGGTACTGCAGCTGAAAATGGACAGTCATTCACTGAAATGTGAAGGTATTGACAGTGGAAAGGGACAGGGTGCTTAACCTCCAAAGGCCTATTTCCCTGTAGATCAAAATGTAGTAACAGAAGAACTCTACTTACCATTCACAATTGCAAAGTTCCTGTGTCTGAGAAGAGCTCTGCTTGGTACTAATGGTAGTCAGCTATAGCAGAGACGATCACTTCTGCCCATTCTGAAATCCTCCGACTTTCTGAAGATGCTGTGGGGGCTGGGGATATAGCTCAGTGGAATAAGTGCTTGCCTAGCAAGCGCAGGGTCCGGAGTTCGATCCCCAGTACCGCAAAAAAAAAAAAAAAGAAATGGGTTACTGAAGATGCTGTGAAATTCAGTGACAAGTAATTGATGATACAGAGGTTTGGTTTGCATTCTAAATCTGAGTAACTGTTAGGCTTGCCCACTCTGCCCCCTGTGTGTTTCTTTCCCTGACTCATGTCCTTGCCGTCTGAATTTTGACCAGCCTTTTTTCTTTTTGTTTCAGTTGCTTACTTTGAGACAAGGTTTTTCTTAGTTGCCCGCACTGGGCTCAAACTTGTGATCCTTCTGCCTAAGTCTCTTGAATAGGTGGAACTAAAGCTATGTATCACTTACACCGATAGTGGCATATACTTGTAAACAATGCATTGCTTACTTCTGTTGTGCTTGAGCTTTGTATCATTGACAGTTTACTGATTACCATTTCTTTGTTTAATGCTCAGCCTTAGAGCAGTAAGTATAGGTGAAGTGTGAATGGGGTACAAGTTATTCATGTATTGGTGGGCATTTGGGTCATTATTGGGGTGTGGAATAGACATCACTATCCGCAGTGTTGCTATGCACATTTTGCATGTGACATGTGAGCAGGTTTCTGAGCAAAGGCCCAGGAGTAGAATTGCTGGGCTAGTTAATGCATAATTTGTAAACAGACTTTTGTGGATTTTTTTGGACCAGTCTTGATGGGTATAAAATGTCATTGTAATGGGTTAGCATCCCTGCATGTATTTATTTATTGTCCTTGTTTGAAATGCCTGTTCCTGTCTTTTGCTTTTTTTTTTTTTAATGGTACTGGGAATTGAACTCTGGATCTTGAGCTTGCCAGGCTCCCAGCCAATGTCTTTTTTTTTCTTTCTTTCTTTTTTTTTGGGCGGGGGACAAGGTGTCACTATGTAGTTTAGGCTAGTTTGAACTCACTGGGTAGCCCAGGCAATCCTCCAGCCCCTGAGTGCTGGGATTACAGGCATGTGCTAGCATACCTGTGCTTTTTTTTGGGGGGGGGTCGTCTTTTTGAGACAGTTTCTCACTATGCAGTTCAGGCTGGCCTTGAGCTCACTTGGTAGCCCAGTCTGGTCTTGACCTTGCAACAATTCTCCTGCCTCAGCCTCCGAAGTGCTGGGATTATAGGTGTGAGCCACCATGCCTGCCTTGCTTTTTTTTTTTTTTTTTTTTTTGTATTAAAGGTTATTTTAAAAAAATACAATGGCAGTCCTTAGGATCTGAGTACCTCATCTTTGTGGGTAATGATTATGCAAATATTTTCTTTTAGTTTGCTTGCTCTGTTCCCCATAACAACTTTTGATATACAGAAAGTGGGTTTTTTCTGTGGGGGGTAATTGAGGTTTGAGCTCAGCACCCTCACATTGAGCTATATCACAGCTTATTTTTTTATTTTGTGTTTTGAGACCAGGTCTCACTAAGTTGCCCAGGCTGAGCTCGAACTTGGGATCCTCTTGCTTCAGCCTCCCAGTGTTTTGGGATTATAGAAGTGCACCACCATGGCCATTATCTTAATTTTAATGTATATGAATTTATGAACGCTTGTTTTATGGTTGATAAAAAGAATCCCTCCTTTATGTCAAGTATACAGAGGTACTTCAGTTTAAGAACTTAATTTGTTTTATGATTTGGGGGAAGATGGTCGTTGTGTTTGTTACTGGATGTAGGGTTTGTGAACAGAAGCAACATTTTACCATATGCTTTTGTTTGAGAACTGAACTGTTGGTGAGCAGAAGCATTTGTGAACCAAGGTATTACTGTGTTCGGTATTCTAAAAGTTGTAAAGTTTTGCCTGCCTAGGTTATACCGTCTAGTAGTGGTCCGTCTAGTAATGATTCTTGAATGTAGAAAGAGAAGTCCCAGTCGCGTCCTGGGCAGTGTAATCTTAATGTGATCTCTGAGTTTTTTTCTGTAGCATTAGATTCCTTGGCTACAAAACAGATCCTAGACCCTGCTGAGTCCCAGGTCCCCTTGAGGTTGGAGTACAGTGTTCATACACACTCAGTCCCAAACTGCAGTAGGCATTTAGGAATTGTTGTCTGGTCTGAGTCCAGCTGCGTTCTCTAAGCATGTGGATACTCCAGGAAAGTTGTCATTTAACTGGGAGAACTGTTGCTAGTACACTGTCTGCCAATTACTGCATGCGTGGTGGCCAGTCTGGTTTGGCTGCTTAGTGCATCCCCTGGCAGGACGCTGGGAGCATAGAGAATGTATACCACATGCAGAGCTCGCCTGGTACAGGCAAGTGCTCAGTCAGACCAAGAGCTGGTTTCGTGTGGTAGAAATGAAAGCATAATAACATATTCTAACTTTTTCCAGAGTCCCTTGAGCTGTTACAAGGCTTAAATCCAGACTCTGCTTATTTGGCCCACCATTTCAAATGGAGGGGGGGCAAGGGGGAGATGTCAGGGTATTGAGAGGAACAGAGCCTCTTGGGGCAGAAACACTTGTGTAGTGACTGCCAGTGACCCCGTGTGCAGACACACAGTGTGTTCCTGTGGGCAAACAAACAGACGGCTGGGGATCTGGTGGATTGTCTGTCATTTGTGTCATTGCATGTCTTTTCTTAATGATTTGTGAAGGAATAGAAAGTGATACAGGAAATAAAATAAAAGCTCTGCAACCCGAATGATATCTGGAATCAGTTGATGTTCTCTAAAATCGGAAGAATGAATTTTAGGCACAACGGAGGTTAAGAGCAGAATATATTTATTCAGGGAAAGAAAGCTTCTGTCGAAGAGGGAAAGAAGGGGGCCTGAGTGGGTTGCCAAGGAGACCTTGCCCTTCCCAGGGACTGTATACAGGAAAACCTCAAGGTGAGGCGGGTCCAAGATAGGGGAAAATGGGAAGTGATGAGGTGGGACAAAACTATGGTCAGCCAATAAGATTTCAAGTATTCAGGTAAAACTGAGTAAACTGGGATCAAATGGGGTTGGGCTAGTGACTCTTTCTGGCTTTTTGAAGGTGGTTGCTACTTATTTAGAATATCAAACCCTGATGTTCACACCTAGAGAAGTATGTGGGTGCATTTGTTTAGTCCTTAGTCCTTCTGTGTTGAGGTCTGGCCCACACAAGGTATCTTCTTTCATGTTGGGTCCTTCAAGGGCCTGGCCCTGTCTTACTGCCTACAATATTTCTGTCTAACTCAGCTGCCTATAACGAAAGGATTGTGGGATTGTATGGTAGGCTTAGAGATCTTTGCAACCAGCATTTGACTCTACCTCTGGAAGAGAGTAATGGTGGATGGGTATTTCTTTGTGTGCCTTGAGTTCACTTATCCTCTTGTTGATGGTCAGGTGTCAGAGTATTTTCAGGTGCCAAGGGGGTGTTGACCACAAGCATTGCAAATGATCTGTTATGGTGAGTGTTTTTTGCTTGCTTACTTAATTGATTGAGACAGGTTCTTGCTTTGTAGTTCAGGAGGGCCTAGAACTGCCAAATGCTGGGATTATAGGTGTGTGCCACCACACTTGTTAGAATCTTGATCAGGGGTTCCATTCACAGTGGGGATTGTTGAATAGCACAGCTAATGAATGATTAACCATCAAATGCCTACTGATTGTTCCCTTTTTCCTCTAGTAGCCGTATCTGAAAAATTAAACATCCGATATAAAACAGCTGGGGAGTGGTTATGAGCTATGGCTTTTTTGCAGCTGTCACATCCCAGTACAAGGTGACAGATGTTGGGTATGCTGGTACACACATATCATTCCAGCAGTCTAGAAGGCTGAGGCAAGGGGATCACAAATGTGCACTCAGCCTTGGTGACTTAATGAGAACCTATCTCAAAATTTAAAAAAAATCAAAGGGACCTGGGGAGGTAGCTCACTGTGAAGGCCTAGAGTTCAAAGTTCCCCAGTATTACAAGGAGAAAAAAGTGACAGATTGGGTCTGTATACTTGGCATCCTGTCAAAAGCAACAAAACAAGCTGAGCTTGGTGACATACTCCTATAAACCCAGCACTCAAGAGACAGACCCGGGGGGATTTCACATTCTAGCCCTCTTGGGCAATTTAATGAGACCCTGAGTAAAAAATAAAAAAGGCTGGGGAAGTAGTTCATTGCCAAGGGTTGGGATTCAGTCTCCAGTACTGCAGAGAAAAAGGAAAAGAGATAGGCCTGCACTGTAACTCCCTACACATGCACAAAAACTCAGAGAATTTTGGGGTTTTTTGTACTAGGGTAGATCCAGGGTCTTCACACTGAAGGTGCATCTCTTTTTCTTTGAGAGAGTTATTGCTTGGTTGCCCAAGCTAGGACCAAATTTGTGGTCCTCCTGCTTTAACCTCCCAGAGTGCTGGGATTACAGGTATGCACCACCATTCCTAGCTAAGAGGGGAATTTTGATGGCAGGAAATCCTATGGGCTAATTGTAGTGATAGGAGTTACAACAGACTGCCCTTTCCCTAAAGCTCTGTTTTGTTTGCATTTTATTGTAGTAACAATTACAGTTTTAATCACAACATCTCAGTCAACAGGCAAAGTTGTTATCTTCAATGCTACTTTGTTTTCCTATGGACCTGAAGGTGTACTGGTGTTGGAGCCAATAGGAAGGTTTTTAAAATTTATTTTTCTGAGACAGTCTTTTTTTTTTTTTTTGGTCTTTTTGAGACAGGGTCACGCTATGCAGTGCAGGCTGACCTTGAGCTCACTTTGTAGCTCAGGCTGGCCTCAGACTTGGAGCAGTCCTCCTGCCTCAGTCTCCTGAGTGCTAGGATTACAGGTATACACTGTCACATAGACCCAATAGGAGTTTTGATTTTCTAAAGGACTTTGTCCTTTAGAAATCCTTGTCTCCCCCTCCTTTGCAGACATAATATCTTTAATACTTTGAGATTTAATCAACACTTTATAAGTTGGACCAACGTGCCCCAGGAAACATTAGTACGAAAAATATTCTAAGCAGCAGCTTTACTGTATCAGCACAGCTGAGTTACCCCAAAAGGGTAAGTGCACGTTAAGTACTTTTGAGTAGCTGTCCCCTCCTCTGAGGTAGGAGTAGATTTTTTTTCTCTAGTTGGTATGAATGCAGGGGTCACACTAACTCCTTGCTATTTTAAGATTTAGTCTTGCTGCTTTGATCTCTCACATACAAAGTCACAGAGCCCCTTCTCTACCTTAATTGGGGCGTTCCTTTTAGTAAACTGCTTTCAGGATGTGTTTGCGCCCCAGCTTTTCATGTCTACAAGTGCATGTATTTGCACTGCTGCTATATACAAGGAAGGGCTTTGTGCCAGCAGAAGTAGGCTGATGCTATAATGCTTATGTCTTGACCCATAAAGATGATACCAGGATGTGGCAGCAGTTACCCAAGTACTGGCATCCCGAGAAATTTACCTGTGTAGGGGGTGTCCCTTGTGTGACCTGTTCTTTTTTCAGGCCTGAGATAGAGTTGGATTGTTACGTGAGGGATAATTGGTTTGGGTGTTCTTGGTGTGAAACTGATTGTCTGAATGTAGGAAGTAGATTATTATAATTTTGGTTTAGTTCACTAGTTGTCAGGGAAGCTGTAAAGTTCCTTCATCCCTTTTGAGGGTTGGTGGTGTGACCACAAATTTTTATACTAAGAATGCAAGGAAAGCATTTTGCAGTCCCTCTTCTCCTTCCTCCCTCCTTCCGGTGCTGGATACAGAACCCAGGACCTTCACACTAAGTTACAGTCCCAGACCTTTTTCATTTTTGAGACAGGGTCATGATAAGGCTCTACCTTGCCCAGCCTGGACTCAAATTCATGATCCTCCTGCCTCAGCTTTTTAGAGAACTGGGATTGTAGGCATGTACCACAACACTTGTTTTGTAGTTCTTCTCTTGAAAGCCATTAGAACTTCACAACTTGCATATATTCAGGCAAAATAGATGCCAAATACTCCAACAGTGCTTACACTGTTTCTGTTTGTGGACATCTACCTATATTTTTGTCTTTTGCAGAGTCCACCACTAAGCCATTGCTTAGTAAGTCCAAACTGGGTTGTGTGTAACTGGGCCAGCACAGGGCAGCCACAGAGAGGCCTTGCTGGCACTTGGCAGGCTGCTGCATAACTTGGCATCAGGCAGGCCATTGTGTTGTGGCTCTTAGGGGTTCTCCCAACCTGGGGGACAGTACTAGGGGTTGGGTCCAGGGTCTTTATGCTGAGACCCCCCACAGGTCTTGCTGAGTTGCTCAGCCTGGGCTCAAACTTGTGATCCTCTTGCCTTACCCTTCCAAAGTACTGGGATTAACTGTTACTTCCCATGTGCCTCTCAGATGAGGTTGTAGAAATGAGTGAGATTAGTGATGGGAGCATCAGAGTACCTCTTCCTCCCCAGTGCTCGTCTCTTAGGAATCCTCAGGGTGTTGGGTCCTTGTGTGCTACTGTTGTGTTTTACCTGATGCTTTCTGTGTCTTGCATCACCTCCTGTGATAAGAGCTGGCCGCATACAGAGGAAACAAGACTCTTACAGTTGGAGCACAGAAGTTCTTTTCTCTTGGATGTGTTGGCTCCCTCAGTAGACCTGAGCTCTGTATAAAGGCAGATCCAAAAGCAGCTGAAGTGTCAGCATGCTCTGAAAGAGACCCATTAGCTATGTTACAGTTTCTTATACTTGCCCAGTACACACATCAATGAAGGGTATCAGAGTGTGTTTAAGGTCCCCTCTCCCCACAGTGTAAAAACTATGTGAAGGCAGAATGGGGGTCCTCAGTGCATCTGTCTTTTTTGTAGATTTATTCTGGAATATATTGAGGAAGAAATGTATTCCCTCTGATATTTTCTTAGCAACAGGAGAAAAGAAGGCTCTCGGTAAGTTTAGGCCTGTAGAAGGTCTTTGTGGTCCTGTCGAGAGGTGAACTCAGGACTCAGTGATTCTTCTGACATTTGAAGGTGCCATAAAGGAGACCACACAGACCTCGCTGCCGAGCTGTGTCTTTTGTTAGGGCGGTAAGAATGTAACTGAGGGCTCCTGTGTAGGAGGGCAAGGACCTTGTATTTTGTTTTTTAAATAATATACTACAAGCTGTGCCCTCTTCCTCTACATATGTTCTTTTGTTTCATCCTTATAAAAACACAAGGTAGGGTTTACAGAATTTGCCCCCTTGGGCCGAGGTGTAGCTGTGAGGCAGTGTCTGAGCGAGGTTTTGCTAGTGTGTGTTTCTTGTGGTCTCCTTATGGCACCTTCACGTGTCACCTTCACAGATCAGTCACACACACAAAATGAAAGGGCAACTGCATCTGAGGTTTTTGGCTTTAGAAAACTAGAGAGGACCCCATTGATCTTCAGAATAGGAAAGTCTCTGTCAGCACACGTTCTTTATTAAGTGGATTTTCAGAGGATTGTAAGTTGGCTTGTCTGTCTTTATGTCTCTGGATTTTCACATTCAGTTTAAAGCTTTGCACTTGGATGGAGTGGTGCTTCAAAAAAAAGTTCAGTGGAGTTGGGGGGGGTCAAGAGTGACCTTGCTGTGTGTTGGTCATCTTGGCACCCTGCTCATAGCAGCCATGACTTAACTCTGTGGTCACAGCCATTGAGAGACATACAGACAGAGCTGTACACATCCTTCCCTGCTCTTTGGGGGCTGAGGAGGTTCGGGGCTTGGCGTGGCCATCAGGTATTTTGTTGTTGTTGTTGGACAGGGTCTTGCTATGCAGTTCAGCCTGGCCTTGAGCTCACTTTGTAGCCCATGCTGGACTCTAACTTGTAGTGATCCTCCTGCCTCAGCCTCCCAAGTGCTGGAATTGCAGGCATGTGCCGCTATGCCATTCAGGCTGGCCTTAAGCTCACTTTTCAGCCCAGGCTGGTTTCAAATTTACAGAGATCGTTCTCCAGTCTCCCAAGTGCTGGGATTACGGGTGTGCGCTACCACACCTGGCAGCATTGGTTTTGATTATGTTCTGGCTTTCTTCATGCTAGAGTACTCACTTGATGTTGTCCATAGCCATGTAATATACTTTGAAGGAAGGCAACAAACTAGAACACAGTATTGTAGTGTGGAAAATGATGTGATTACTTACAATTTCCAATTTTGTTTGTTGCTGGTATATAGGAAAGCATATTAACTTGGTATTTGCAAACTTTTAAGTTTCACAACATTTTTATATTTGTGAATTCTTTGGTATCTTTGTAGACAGTCATGTCATCTGCAAACAAAGAAAGTTTAAAAAATTTTTCCATTCATATATGTGGTTGTGTATCCCTCTGTTTTCCTTTTTTTACTGCATTAGCACTTTGAGCATAATTAAAAGGACATCTTTGCCTTGTTTAAGATGACAGAGAAAGCATCTGGATTCTCAGCATTGACTAGACCTTTGATTGTAACAAAGTCTGCCCACAGGAATAGTTGGGAAGGCCACCTATAGCAAACTTAAGATGCACAGATGGAGTGCAGGAAAGCAAGGTACTTCAGGTTCTAGGGCATTCATCAGCCAATTCAAAGGAGGAAATTTCATATCAAGCACTTCAGTGAGAGAGATGGAGAACCTGGGTAGAGTCCTCTGTATGTGTCAGATGCTCTGAGGTGGCAGGGATCTCTGCTGACATCCCCAGGACATAGTAAGGATGTAGCTTCCATCAGTAAGCTGGTCTCCGGGTGGATGGACTTTTATTTACCAAGATACAGCTTCACCTGTAAGTTTTGTTCCCTTGGCTGTCTTTTCACAGGTCCTATAACTGGTAGCAAACCAGTAAATTATAAATGCCACAAAATCATGTTAGTTACAGTATTGAGTGTTAGACAATAAGGAAAACAGTCAACAGCTGAAGCATAATTGTATCTCCTTTTGTGCAGTTGGGTGAAGTAGTTCTTTACTTTTTGAATGGCCTTCATGGCGTAGAGCCTGGGAAGACCTGCCCACCTTTCACTATCTGTGACTGCCATGCTGCAGAGGGCCCCACAGGGGCTCTGCCTCTCAGGGAACTTGGATGTCAGCCAGACCCTAAAGCCTTAGGCTCCAAAGAGATCAGTGATTCTGTTCATTTTGGATTAGTCCTGGCATCTGGTCTTCACTTACAGCATTCCTCCCTGGGAAACTCAGCAGAGAAGCCCCAAGAATTGGCTAGACAAACTTTTGGAAACATGAGCCTGTCCTAAGTTGCTGGATCCCTATGGTATATTGAGAAGAATGAGGCAGAAAAAAGTGGGAAAGGGGGAAGAGATTAGCCCTGGATTTCTGGGCATTTTCCTTCAGTGTTATCCTGCCTACCCTCCACGTGACAAGACAGCCAGGTTTCAGCTGCGTTCAGTGCTGGTAGTAAAAATCACATAATGTCGTTCTCATCCCTTGCCTTTTGGACTGGAGAGAAAGCCAGTGAGCCCAGAAAATATGCTCTACGTTAAGGCATTTCCACCTCAGCTGCATGCTGACTGGCCAGAGTCCTACATATCTAGACATTTATTGGTTATAATTGCACAATTGCACCAGGGAAGAGTATTCCACCTTGGCTTTTCCATTTCTGTGTAACTCAGTAAGAAATACTTAGCTTCAGATATGAGAAAGTTAGGGTTAGATAATACATGTTTTATGTTACATGTTTGTTAATCTCATACTCTGGGCGTAGCCATCCATTTCTTGGGAATTTGTTTACTACATAGTCTGGGCTGGCCTTGAACTCATGGTGGCCCTCCTGCCTCAGCCTACCAAGTGCTGGGATTACAGGTGTGTACCACTCTGCCTGGCTCCATTTTTTGATTGTAGTGGCTCAAAATCATGGCTTGAATGTTAGAATCATCTGGGGAACTTTTAAAAATCCCAATACTGCAGGGCATGGTGGCATATGCTTGTAATCCCAGCACTTGAGAGGCTGAGGCAGGAAAATTGCTGCAAGTTTGAGGTCAACCTGGGTTGCGAAGTGAGTTCCAGACCAGCCCGGGATTGCATAGGGAGACCCTATCTCAATAAGCCCCCGCCCCCCCAGATGGCAGGAACTTTGGCACCCGTGGAGGACTGCTGGGATCTGTGGGCAGAACCCAGACATCAGTGTTTGTGAGGTTTCCCCAGGCTGCCATCTGTCCCATTCTGCACACCATTACTTTGTACCGTTCCCACTTTGGTTTTCATAGTCTTACAAGTAGAGACATACAAGATGTGATTGAAATATAAAGTGAGTATCTAAATGATTATAAAAGACATCATTAATCCCTCCCAAAATCTCCTTGCTTGGAACACTTCTCCATCATTCTTAAGGATTTCGCCAAGTTCTTTCATGAGTGTGTTTACTAGGTGTGATAAATATGGTGAACACTCCTGAGTGTCATCCAACAGAAAGGAAGTTGGTAAAAACATGACAGTGTGTCCTCGTCAATCTTACTCACAGGGGACTGGGGATATAGCTCAGTGGAATAAGCGCCTGCCTAGCAAGCGCAGGGTCCTGAGTTCGATCCCCAGTACCGTCAAAAAAAAAAAAATCTTACTCACGGGAGCTGGCGTTAATGTGACTTCGGGCTCTTCCCCAAAGTCAAAATGACCTTGAAAGGTAACATTTTGAATCAATTGAAGATGTGGAGGCAGACACGAGAGGGATTTCACAACTGCTTTAGAAAGAGGCGATGATGGGATGAGTGTGTTCAAGGCAGGTGTAAATGGGAGGGTATTTTGATGGGACTGTATCTTTTACTGTATTGTTAATTTAAATTTACCATAAGCCTGGTGTGGTGGCGCATGCCTGTAATCCTAGCCCTTTGGAGGCTGAGGCAGGAAGATCATTGCAAGTTGGAGACCAGCCTGGGCTACAAAGTAAGCTCAAGGCCAGCCTGACAGCACAGCAAGACCCTGTCTCAAAAAAAAAAAAAAAAAGAAAGAAAAAAAATTCAGGATGACCAAAAGGTACGAACAACCCCACATGTCCATTTTTGAGAGGGATAGATGGATAAACAGTATGTGTATGTTCATACAGAATATAGTTTGAACTTAAAGGGAAGGAAATTTTGACACGTGCTACAACATGAATCAACCTTTAATGTATTGTGCTAAGTGAAACCAGCCACACACAAATTGACAGGCACTGTTTGTTTTTTACCTGTAGTCAAGTTTAGAGACTGAAAACAGATTACTAGCTACCAGGGATGAGGAGAAGTGAGGAGTTACTCTTTAGTGGGTAGGATTTTAGTTTGGAGTGACAAAAGACTTCTGGAGAAGGACAGTGATGATTTTACTACAGTGTAGATATACTTGGTGCTACTGGATGGCACCCTTAAAAATGAGTTAAAATCATACAAGTGTGGTGGTCTATGCTTGTCATCCTAGCACTTAGGATGATGGAACAGGAGGATTACGAGCTTGGCCACCTTGGGCTACATAGCGAGACCCTGTCTTTTAAAAAAAAAGATACAATGGTAAATTTTATGTTCTGTGTCACTACAATAATAAAGTAAGCATTTTAAAAGTAGGTGTACCTGACCTGTTTGAGATAGTTTGGGGATACATAATTGGTCATTGGTCTATTCAGCAAAGACTGTAGTGAGTGGTATCTTCACAGGTCAGCCAGGCCATTGCTCTTGGCTGTGGCGGTTAAATTTTTGGCTGTTTTTTCTTTTGGTGAAACAGCATAGCTGTCTCTTTGCGTGCTATCAAATTGCCAGCTGTTGCTTCCTGCTTCTATGCCTTTTAACTGCTCCTCTTCACTTTTAATGGGCTGCTTCTAATCTGGTGCTCTGGGAACTGAGATAAACTTGCCTTCTCAGTTGTATGGGGCTTTGTGGTGGCCTTTCCCAGGGCCAACCTCCGGGGACCTCTGGTTTGGGGTGCCTTATTAGACTCAAGCGGCCAGAAAGTCCTCAACCACACACTCTGGTTCCAGTTTTTACATGGACATCTGAGGTTTGGCTAATCTTGTTTTGAGTTAAAGATAATTTATTATTCATTGGTTTTTCAGTTTGGATGTTAAACAGTTTTGTGCTGTGCTGCTGTTGGCCACTTTTAAAGCTATTGGTATTGATGGTAGGTGGCTGTTGTGAGGCCCTGAAACATACACATGCAAGGTGGTCTGGTACCAGCCACATATTTTAAAGGCAGTGAATTCCAGAGAGGAAGTGCCTGTCTCCTGCCTACCTAGCAGTGAACAAAGATTTGGTCTCCTCCTGTTAAGAGTCCTCGCAGGTCCAAAATTGTGACCTAAAATGTTTTCACTTTGAGGGTGTTGGTTTGGGTTTTTCAAACACACCTGTATAGATGTTTTCCCATCGCTCACAGCCTTAGATGAGCATTTTTCTCCAGTCTTTTGTCTGATCCAGATAATGCTGTTGGCTTCTGAATTCAGCATTTTGAGTAGCATAGAGACACTTTGGGTGTATATAAGTTTTCTGGAATCTGCCCCTATGGAAAGAACCTCTCAGATAGTTGTAAAATGAAGTTTTTGTCTTTGACTCATTGGAGCTGTGAGAAACTTGAGAATTCCAGCCTAAAGAAAAGACCCTAGGATAGGATCATTAGGCACAGCGGGATATGGCTTTTTCATAACTGTGCGTGCGTGCGTGCGTGCGTGCGTGTGCGTGTGTGTGTGTGTGTGTGTATGTCTGTCTGTCTGTCTTGGGCTTGCTTTCCTAATTAGAGGTGGAACATAGTTGCAAACAGAAGAATTTGTCTTTGGTTAGCAGATATTTGTCATTCAGCAGTGCTTAACAATTGTTGTATTTATCATTTTATTACCACGTAGCAAAATGACCCGTGTGCCCAGTAGAATTACCATCCTTCAGGCTAACAATGTAAACCTATGGTTGCCTGAGAGGTGGAGTTGGTATGATGGACTCACACCTGACTGCAGCACCACCAGCTTTGTTTTGTTTTGTTTTGTTTTGTTTTAGCTTTTTGAGACAAGGTCTTGCTATGTAGTTCAGGTTGATCCTGAACTCACTACATAGCCCAGGTTGGCCTTGAACTCACAGTAGTCTTCCTGCCTCAGCCTCTCAAGGTAAAATCACAAGTGGCACCACCATGCCTGGCCAGAAACACCAGTTTTGAGGCTAGATAACAAAGCAGGTAAACCACCACAGTTTTTGTTTTTGTTTTTGTTTTGGCACTGGGAATCGAGCTCTCAGGGCCTTGCCTTTGCCAGGTAGGCACTGTACTGCTGAGCTGTGTCCCTGGCCCCCAAAGTTGTATTGATTTGCTGAGCTACATTGTCTTAACGTGCAACTTAATTCCCAAAAGTAAATAGCCACAGTCATTTTGTACTAAATTTAAAGATGATAATGCAGTGATTGCAGAATGGGAGCTGGTTTTAATTAATTCCAAGCCCCCACTGTTCAAAATAGAGACCTATCTGGGAATCCAGTTTAGAGTAATTTGCAGGTGAATGAGGTTTTTGAGCAGAGAGTTTCATCTCTGGGGGGATTGTCATCCTCTTTAATGCATGATACGGAGGAAATAAAAAGAGATTAGAAAACACATTTTCACTTATGAAAGTCACAAGAAATAGAAAGTAAAAATGAGCCCTCCGTTTTGCTCCCTTGCTTTTTCCATGGCACTTACCACCCACTAGTACATCACATAATTTTAGCTGTTATTTTTGTTCCTGATTTATATGTATGTATGTATGTCTGCCTTTGTGAACTCAAAAGGGCATGTGTTGTCTTTGTGCTGAAATCTAAAAGTGTGAAGTGTTGCAAGATAAGTAGTAGATTGTTGAAGAATCAGAAATCCAAAGTTTTGTACTTGGTTTGGCAGCACGTATAGTAGAAATCTAAAGTTTTTCACTTACACTAAGTATAAGTACACTTCAGATGTGGAAAAATAGCACATCATTCACAGGCAAGCATCTGCTGGTTGACCAGTCTTCACTAGGAGTTCGTTTGTACCCTATCCTTTATCTTTTCATCAGCTTCTTTATGGGGGGCAGCAGAAGTCAGAAGCCCAGAGCAGGAAGTGGTAAGCAGGTAGTGGGATCCGGGGAGCAAACTGAGCCCTTAACATACTCCATTGATGTGAGATTCTGAGTGGTCTGACCTGCTGTTGTGCCTGTTTATTTCATTTTGGTTGCTTCAGGGACCAGTGAAAAATACCATCTACCCTTGTATATGATTCAGTAGACTTTCCTCTTTGTAAAGAGCACATTGTTGTTATCATTGTTATTCCTCAGCAGTTTTTGTTTTTGGTTTTGTTTTTGGTGAGACAGGGCCTTGCTAAGTCCCTTAAGTTGCCAAAACAAGGCTGAAATTTGCAAACATCCTGCCTCAGCTTCCCAGAGTGCTGGGATTATAGGCATGTGCCCTGTGCCTAATCTTTCTTTGGATTGACATAAAATCTGTCATTACCTAAGATAGTTAAGCTAACCCATGAAGGAACCTGAGTCTCTTGAGAGGGGCTGCTTAGTTTTATAATATGGATCATTATGAGAAACATGTTTCAGAGGGAAGGAGATGTGTATTTGGTGAACTTCATCCCTTTCAGAGAGGACCCAGAGCCTGCAGGCACAGCATGGAGGAGAAGGTAGCCTACCAGGTCAGCTGTTCTCCCAGAATTGGTTTTCCATAAGTTAAAATGAATGGGTGAAACGCCTTTCTTTCCCAGACTTGGAGCACATGTATGGGGTGGTGTGCTAGATGTACTTGCACCGAGTTTACTATTGAAGGGTTTGGTTTGCACTGGATTTGATGAAGGTTTTTCCTCAGCATCTGCGCTGCATTTCTTCACCTGAAAGTGTAATGCATTTTGATGCTGTTTCTATGGCAACCAGTGAACTCCAAGGGAAGTTCTATTTTTGTGTTCTAACATGGAAACAGGATTAGGGCAGGCACATCAAAAATTCCATTATAAGTCCTTTTTGAAGAGGATTGAACTGGTCAGGCACTAAATTTTTAACATTAATTTCATTTGCATACACTTAATGTACATTTTTTTTTTTCTTAATCTACATGTTTGTTAACCTTTGGTTTTAAATGCCATCAGGATTTGTGAGGAGGGCTTAACGGGATATTCTTTTAATCTCATTTAGTTCCTCAGTAAAGTCTTTAAAGACTTCATTCTCTGGGTTTTGAAAGCATACGTATTTCTGTCATTGGAGGTTCTAACCTCTTCCCTCACCTGTGGAGCTCAGGTTGTTTTACCTTGTCTGTCCTACCTCGAAGCCAGACTTCCCCAGGAAGAAGGAAAACAAAAATGTAAATTCCTCTGCCCTTGAGGCATTTCTTTGGGAAGTGTTCTTGATCTGAGCTTCCTGCTGAGGGACTCCCTTAAACCACTTAAGTTTCCTGCTTATACAGGCAGGGACTTTACTGTGGGTGGTACCCATAGGCAGAACCCGGGGATGGTGGGTTCTGGTTCCCCTGTTAGTCACACTTTTCCTAGCATCTCCCAGTTCAGCTACAAGAGTCGTTTTGCATTTGGGGAAATAATGCTCACCTATTTTCCAATATTAGGTATTTAAGAAATATGGTTTTCTTTTATTTATATATGTATGTATGTATATATGTGTTTTTGAGACGGGTCTCACTGTGCAGTTCAGGCTGGCCTTGAGCTCCCTCTGTAGCCCAGACTGGTCTCGAACTCTCAACAATCCTCCTGCCTCAGCCTCCCAAGTGCTGGGATTAACAGGCGTGCACCACCACACCTGGCTAAGAAGTATAGTTTTCTACTAGAATCATTTTGGAGATGTCAACGCTCCCTGCTTAGATTCTCTCTTTGGGTTCTGGAGGCACTAGACATCTGAACCTGGGATACGGGTAACAGATGCGTGAACTTAGAAAAGAACAACAAACGCAACCAGAGGTAGAAGGCAGCCCTTCTGGGCAGTTCCTCAGTTCCCTGTACCTGAGAACTAGAGTTTGTGAGTTTATCAATTCATGTGGGGCTGGGGGACTTGCATGCTGTAGTCATCTTAGCAATATAGGCCTAGTTGGTCATTTTTGCCTGACTGGAAGACCGAGGATATGTTGCCTGTTCTGTAACCTTTCTGTCCCCTCAACAGATGGTACTATGGTGCATTCTCCAGCAGTGAAAGAGCTCATTCATGCAATGTGTTCAGCACTCTGCTCTCCTCCATCTGCTGGAGAAGGCACCGTCCCCCCTGCTTTCACTGGTTACCCTTGGGCGTTGACTGCCTCCCCCCACCAGCTCCTCATGTCCCCATTCATGGATAAGCATCATCCTATGTAACACAAGCTGCATGGCTGCTGTGGCAAGAACCAAGGAGGGCTGTGAAGCTGGCCCATGACTATGCCGGTGTAGGGGAGCCCGCCTGAGGGTGTGGAAGATTTAAGGCAGCGTCAGTAGTTCGGACTGACCTCTCTGTGCACCTCATAAACAACCGGGATGGAGTTCATCTTACCCCCAGTGGTACCAAACCCAGGATCTTGTGCGTCCTAGGCAAATGGTCTGTGATAGCCACACCTCAACTCCAGGAGCTAATTTTTGATGGGAAACCACTTAAGTTTATACCTCGATCCAGTCCCTACCACCTAGTGATAAGGTCTTTGCCCAGGCTTTGGACCCTTTGTTAAAAGTTAATTTCTCATCTTCCTTCTCTCTTTTGGTGTATTTACCCTGGACCAAAACTCCCCTACAGTGTGTGGTGCTGTAATATGCTCATGACAGGGCTGCAGTTCATATGTCTTGCTGCTGGGAGGCTTGAACCACTGGTGGTACATGCGTTAACTGTTCATCGAGTGACTTTTCATTCATTTTATTAGTAGACCAATAAAGGTGATTAGGTCCATTTGTACCACCATGGTACAAGCTGCCCGATGGGACAGCCATGCATGTACCACTAGTGGTTCAGAAACTTGTTAAAAGTGTGATGTACCTCACTTTTATTATCTTTAGGGTAGTTTCTACTTCCTCTCCCTTTATTATCAACTCTTGGGTCTGTGGGGCGGTAGTTCCCTAGGCCAGCACTGTCAGCAGCTGAGTGTCTTGCTCAGCCCTGCCACTTGTGCCTGCCCCTCCATGTAGCCATGAGGGCGCTCCTGCTTCTCATGGTTTCTCAGCCTGCCGCCCCGGAAGACTTCGGCTGATATGTGGGGTACATTTTCTGAGCACTCGCAGCTGTTGCTCTGCTCTGTTCCTGTGCAGGAGACTCCAAGTAATCAGTTTTCTACTGGAGGTGGAGTTTCTGCAGTTGCCAGTAATGTTCCTTGACAGTTGAGAATCCAGTGTATTTGGCCTCTTGAGTGTGACCCCATTCCCTGTTGTTTTTCTTGTTCTGGATGTGTTTTATTCCTGTGGGATCCTCCATGCTACTCGTGTTCTCCATCCTCTCAGCAGAGTCCCTGGGGTATATGGTGCATGACCCTTGAGTAAAGTCATTTTCACTAGTACAGGGATCAGGGTTGTCTTTCCGTTCTCTCAGTCCTTCTCTTCATTCAAGGAAAAGTCTTAGCATTTGCTAATCTGTTCACTTGGTGCAAATAGAAAGTACAGCTCAGCACTTTGGACCTGCAGCCAGAGCTGTTTTGTTGTTGTTTTTACACTGGAGTTTTCCTTCATGGCAACTGGTCTTTGATTTTTTAAGTTAGTAACATCGTTTTCTTTTTAA
>PVLD010004990.1:75910-118093 GCA_004027595.1 Dinomys branickii
TTTTTTTTTTTTTTTTTTTTTTTTTTTTTTTTTTTTTTTTTTTTTTTTTTTTTTTTTTTTTTTTTTTTTTTTTTTTTTTTTTTTTTTTTTTTTTTTTTGGCGGTACTGGGGATTGAACTCAGGACCCTGCGCTTGCTAGGCAGGCGCTTATTCCACTGAGCTATATCCCCAGCCCCTCTCTTTCGGTTTTCTAAGACGGAGTCTCACTGTGTAGCCCAGGTTGGCCTCAAGCTCATGATCCTTGCTCCTCAGCTTTCCAAGTGCTAATACTACAGGCATGCCCCACAACACCTGGCTGGTTGTTTATATCTATCTAAGCACCCCTCCCTACATTATTTGAAATATAATCTTAGCTCCATGTACTTCAGCAAACATTTCTTTAAGAAATGGGCATTCTTGGGCTGGGGATATAGCTCAGTGGAATAAGCGCTTGCCTAGCAAGCGCAGGGTCCTGAGTTCGATCCCCAGTACCGCAAAAAAAAAAAAAAAAAAAGAAATGGGCATTCTTAAAGCAGGAGCTCAAACAGGTATTTATATACCTATGTTTATGTAAGCACTATTCAAAATAACCAAATGGTAGAAGAAGTATGTTTGTTGCTGAATGAATATGTAAGTAAATTGTGTGTGCATACAGTCAGCTTTAGAAAGGAATTTTGACACATGATATAACATGGATGAAGCTTGAAGACATGGCAAGTGAAATAAGCTAGTCGTAAAAGGATAAATACTGTGGTATTCCACCAAAATGAGGTTCCTAAAGTAGGTTCTTAAGGCAGGGAGGGGGAGATGAGGAGTTAGTATTTAATGGGTATAGTTTTTCAGTTTTCTCGTATGAAAAAACACTTCTGGAGATACGTTAATGGCTTATGCTAAATGAATGCACTTAAAAGTTTTTATCTGTCTCTAAAAAATAACATTGTCCTCTAAAGATGTAAAAGGGACTGAGTGTAGCTAGTGGTAGAGGGTGTTATGTATAGCAGGCACAAGGGCCTCGATTCCATCTCCAGCACCACAAAAATAACACAGTGAACATTATTACATAACAGGAGTATCAGTTTTTGTGTCTCCTCTCGAGATTTTTCATGTTGTCTCCAAAAATGCCTGTCTCCCCATTCACTAAGTTAACATGTCACATGTGATGTTAATTTTTCCCTCCTTCCTTTCCTCCCTGGGATTGAATCCAGGGCTTCACACATGGCAAGTGAGTCCTGTTGCACTGTCCTGCATCTTCAGTGTTCATTAATTTGACAGGGTCTCATTGTGGAGCCCAAACTAGCCTCAAACTTATGGTGATCCTCTTGCCTTAGCCTCCTGAGTGCTGGAGTTTCAGGTGTGTGCCACTATACCAGTTCTTATTTTCTTTTAAGACAAGGTCTCCCCAAATTGCTCACACAGTCTTCTGCCTTAGTCTCTGGAGTTGCTGGGCATACAGGCATGTGTCACCCTCCTGGCTTAATTTTTTCTTTTTAAGTAAGTATATTTTATGTGAAAGCAAGTTTATTTGGAGCACAGATGGATCTGTGGGTGATGGAGTATGTAGTAGTCTTGAACCAATTTCCTAAAGTATCTGCCCCTTGATGTATAGCCTTTGAAACCTTCTAGATTTTGAGGTAGTTAAATACCTCATGTGTCTCTGAAGCATCAAGGTGTAGATGGTGCTACTGAGGAAATAGATTTTTAATTTCATTAAATTACAACATAATTTTTTTAACAACATAATTCTTAAAACTGATGCTCAATTTAATTGTTGGAGAATTCTTAAGTGCAGTTGGGATGCCTTGGGTATGTGACTCTACCTTTTCAGTTGGGAGTTTTCAAACCAAGCTACAGCCCTAGCCCCTTTTATTTTTTGTTTTCAGATGGAGTCTCGTTGAATTGCCCAGGCTATCCTCAAACTTGTCCTCCTGCCTCAGCCTCCCAAGTGCTAGGATTACAGGTGTGTGCCACCATGGTCGGCTCATGTTCTTAATAATAATAGTATGTGGAAATATTTTGGGTATTAGGGTCAGTGAAATATACTATTGCTGTTTTATATGTTAATGTGACTCCTAGAAAATTTTGAAGTGCCTGAGTCGCCTCATTAGATTTGTTTCGATACACACAGATACTGTGCAACTATAGAAAGGCACTTCTGGGCAGCAGGTGCTTGCCCCCCCCACACCCCCCACAATGCTCTTCACCAGTCCTCTTACCTCCCATCTGTCCTGCTGAGTTTTGGCTGGGGTCTCTCTTTTTTTGTCCTCTATTCTAATGAGGCCTCAACCTACAAGTGCTCCTACTTCCCAGTTTTGCCTATACCACATTGGCTCTCCCACTTTTGAGCTGGTGGAGGGGAGAAGCTCAAGGGGCCTGACCACATGTCTTACCAGATTGGACTCAGGACTGATTTGCATTACTAGATAAATGGGAGGAGGGCCCTCTCTCCTTGTGGGTTTTGGCCCCAGTTCTTCGGACAAGACAGAATCTTGTGACGTGTTGGTGGGAAGACATGAGAACCCAAGAGTGGTTCCCTCCCTGAGTGAGACTGGCACAGAGCACAGAGCTGGAGGCCATCATGGCATGTGGACCTGCCTCTTGGCCCACACATGCCTCATAAATCAGGGTAGGTCCATTCTTACTAAGCTGGGGATCTCTTTTGGTCTGATTTATACTCCTTCTCAGCCTCTGCAGTTTAAAAACTTCCTTAAAACATTTTCCTTCCTTTCTTCCAGATGAAAAATTACACACGTCATTTCAGGAAGTTGGAAAACAGATATCAAGGAAAAAATGGAAATTAGATGAGATATGCCTTGTGTCATTTATCTTTTTTTGTCCAGTTCATCATCATCCTTGTTAATATAAAGGTTGGGATGCTTCACTGCTTTGTGTAAAGTTTGTGAAATGAATAGCAAACAATGTCATCCTTAAAAAGTGTCTGGACATGGTGGCTACCATCTATTACCCGAGCACTCATGAGGCTGAGGCAGGTGAATTGCCATTAGTTTAAGGCCAGCCTGGACTCACAGAGACCCTGTCTCAAAAAAACTTTTCTTAAAGTGATAGTTCCCTGCCAGGTTAGCTGTTTTCATCTGAGACAGTGTGGGTTTTGTCCCCGTTTAGCCCTGTGCATGGACTGATGTCTAAGGAACGCCTGGCAGTGGCATATGGACATGGTTGTCTGGGCGGCTTGAAAGCCAAGGCCTCTTGGCCTGTTTTTTAGGGCTGCACTGACTGTCAAAGGGTTCTGTGAAGATGTTTGGCCCTGTCTGTACCATTGGGATGTGTTTTGGTATAAACCTGGCAGTTTAGTTGGTCAGTAGGCCCTGGGTCAATCTTTACATTCTACTCTACAAACAGGGGCCTTGAGGTCTGTCTAGCTCTGATGTTAATTTTGTGTCACACTCTGCATTTCCTTTCCTTTGAGTACAGTGGTACTCTCCCTTCTCCTTAGTTGGGGTTGAATACCTGTTGAGAATCTTTCTTGGAGCCACTTGTTAAGAGGGCCTGGATACTGACTTTAAAGTTCAGTTCCACAATGAAGAGTGCAGCTCTGTCATTTATGTAAGCAGACCCGAGTCTCTCAACCCTGAGTCAGTCTGTGGCCTTGCCCTTCATGGATACATTTCGTTCCTGGCACGTGGGTGTCTCCCTGTCTCGTCTTGGCTGTCAGAGGCGTGGTTTGGCTTCCCCTTTCAGTGAGGACTCTCTCTTGTCAGGCTGACATACTCCCCTGGTGTCAGCATCAATAGTGTCTCTGGAAGCACTTGTGCTCTGTTCTGTGAGCCACTTTTCATCCCAGTGAGTATAGGTGGGCTGCAGGAATGCCTGGGTACAGTGTACTCTGGATTATTCATCCAGCCTCCCCACCTCCATGAGTGAAATTAAAACAGAAAAGTTGATTGGAATGTCACCTTTCCCATTCCATTTTTCCGCTCATAAAGTTGGCCTGTGTCCCAAGCTGGTGTGTTCTGAGCGTGTTAGCCACAGGCAGTCTATTCCTTGAGCTTGCAGATTTCATCTGCATCTTCCTCCTCTTAGTGTCCCAGATTACCAGTTTAACCTCAGTCATACACATTGAACTTGGTACTAACATGTTTTTCTGATGTTTGTTGTGCTGGAAATGCTATATATTTGTGTTTCTTTTTAAATCTGGCTTTAAGTTTTGCTTATGAAGATTGTGAAATTGGTTTTTAGCCTTTGTTGGTTTTGCGACAGGGTCTCCATCTCCAGTTCAGGTTGGCCTCATACTAGCAGTGATTCTTCTGCCACTGCTTTGTCCCACCATGCCCCGGTTGTCCCTTTGTTGGAGATTGGAGATTCCAGAAGATCAGTGTGATATCATCCCTAAAAGCTTTCTCATTTCTACCAGGGTTGCTCAGGACTTTATTGACAGCTTGGTTTGCCTGACCTACGTTCTCACTCTTAGACCTTTTTCTGATTTCAAATTCTTGTGTCCTCCATGAAGTGAATATCATCTCCTAGTCTTGCTTCCTTACACGTTCTTCTATTCTTCAATGTCTCCTGCATCTCTTCTTACTGGGACTCCTCTGAAGCAGAGAGAAGTGCCCAGCCTCACCGGGGGCCAATTCTCTACGCTCTGGCTATTTTAGTTTCTCTCATTTTGGTTGGGTGTGTGTGCGCACACATATGCATGAGTGTGTTTTGAGACAGGGTCTTGCTGTGTTACCTAGGCTGAGCTCGTGGCTTATGGCTTCAGTGGTCCTCCTGCTTCTCTCTCCAGGGGCTAGAACTACAGGTGCAAGCTGCCGAGGCTGGCAGAATTAGTCTCTGTCTGCCCGCACTCCCAGTTCTCTTCCTTGATACTGGGGATTGAAACCTTAGTCCTTTACACTGAGATAGATCGCCTGTTCTTTCTCATTTTTTATCATCTTTTTTATTTTGCTAAGTCATTAAATTCCCCTGGGAGGGCTCAAATTTGTGGTCCTCCAGCCTCAGCCTTCCAGAGTGCTAAGATTATAGCATACCCAGCTCAGAGTCTCTCTTGTTTTTAGAGGGTTTAGCTATATAATTCAGGCTGGCCTTGAGTTCTAAGCAGTCCTCCTTCATCGGCCTCCCAAGTGCTGGGATTATGAGTGTGCACCCCCACACCTGGTGAGTCTGTCGTGAAGTAGGATTTTTCTACATGAATTAAGAGCCCTCTTGTGTTTCATATTATGGTGTAAATTGAACTCAGTACCACACATTCCACATGAGCTTCGTTGAAAGGATGAATAATCAAAAAATAAAAAATGGAGATAGTGTAACGATGGAAGAAGCAACCAGAAGAAAATGTCACTCTTAAACTGTGCAGGGCACAACTTGAGACATCCGAGTACACCTTGGTCGGTCGGTATGTATGTCGTGGGTTAGTGGCGTCCTGTTTCTCTTGTGGAGGGGAGTGCTAGGGATGGAAGCCTGTGAGCACCAAAGCCAGTGTTCTCCTAGTGACCACTTAGCTCTGTTGTGATTTCTGAGTCTTGAGTTTGGGTGAGGTCCAGGTTACAGCTCTTTTGGGAAGTAGTGCTTGGAGTCCGGCTAAGCTGGTAAAAAGATGGACAGGTGGACACCAAGAGAGGATGGTGGGAGCTTGTGAAAAGAGGCAGATGGAAAAGGGGTTGGGTTTTCGGTGTAAGTAGATGTCGTCACTCGCAGACCTGCTTTATCCTGTGGTCCCACACGTACATCACTATTATCTTTTTTTTTTTTTTTTGAGACTATTTCGCTATGTAGTTCAGGCTGGCTTTGAGCACACTTTGTTAAAAACAAAACAAAACAAAAAAAACCTTACTTTGTAGCCCAAATCAGCCTTGAACTCTCCATCCTCCTCACTCAGACTACTAAATGCTGGTATTACAGGAGTGTGCCACACACCTGGCTTTCTTTCATCTTAAAAGTTTTGCTTGCCTAGGCTGTTCTTGAACTCACTGTATAACCCAGCCTGGCTCATAAAGCAATCCTCCTGCCTCAGCCTTCCAAGTGCTCGGATTATAGGCATATGTCACCACGGCAAGTTTTGTTTTTCTAATGTAATGTTTTCTTAAACACATACATTTGCCTTCTGGAAGTTTGTGGAACCCAGGCTGCACACTGCAAGCCTCAGGCCAGAGTTGTTGGCACATAGCCAGGTTTATCTGTTTGGGTTGTGGTGGCTTTCGTGTTGTGGTGACAACAGAATTGATTATTTTGATAGATGGTATGTACTGCACAGCGGATGGTATTTACTCATTTCCCTTTATAAGCAAAGTTAGCCTAGCGCGCCCCTGCTGGAATATATTTTAGCCCAACAGTCTTGATCTTGTCTGTAGTAATGTTTGTTTTCTTTGGTTCACAAGTCCATCTGCTCGGTTTTAGCAATCAACACCATGATGTAATATGTATGTAACAGGAACATTTTACTATACCTGGGTTGCTTATATAGGGAAAAGTGCAGGATTTGTGTGCTTGTAATGTAACTGGCCTCTTCAGTGCTTTCTAAAGGAAGAGATTAGAGCTTTGGTTGGCTGAGTTGTCATCCCAGGCCTGGCTCCTGGTTGTTCTGGCTGCACGATTGTTGTTGGGCTGTGTTCCTTCCAGGGGATAGAGAGATTGACTGTGTCTCACCTTCTCTTGCTGGAAAGCCAGCTCATCTGGTTCAAGGCAAACCACAGCATCTGAGGTAATGGCTGGTCCAAGAGGCAGGGCTCGGCGTATATACAAACTGTGTGAAGGAACTTTAAGGCTTCTAAAAGCTGCCTCTGCACACGGCCACTGGCTGTACTCCAGGCAGCACTGTCTGGCTGATGACACAAGAGCTGTTCTCACCAGCTGCCTTGTGTTTAGCCAGCATTTCGGCAAAGATTCTAGGACGGATAAGGTATACCATAAATTGCCTAATACAGAGAAATTACAAGGTTTTTACCAAAGTCAGGATTCTCCATGCCCTGCCCCACGTCATTCTTATAGAGGAGCCTCACAGTGGTGGTGGTGGGGTGACCCTTGTGTCTAAAAGGTACATGTGACTGGAAGATCCTAAGTTCAAGCTCAGCCTGCGCAACTTAGGGAGACCTTGTCTCAAAATTAAAAATAAAAAAGAGCTCCAGCTATAGCTCAGTGTGAAGACCCTGGGTTTAATCCTCAACACTGAAAAACTAAAGAGAGTATGTGTAAATGTGAACTTATATACTTCAGGCTGCTTCCTTGTCCGGTGCCTCACAACTTCGGCAGTGAATTGTACTTCAAATTTTGCCTGTGACATGGGCCTACTCAGGAAACAGATGGCCAGGTGCTGTACAAGTTGTCTCAGTTCTGATTTGGCTACAGGAATGAAATTCTTTGGGAATGTCACTACTAAAAATCTGACCTGTGCCCCAGTGCTCAAGCCAGGTGGCATTTGGATGCCTCTACACACTCCCAGTGATGGAGTGTGGGTAGTTGGCCAAGTGGATACCCAGGGATTCTGGTCAGTGGGGCCTCTGCCTCCTTATGGTTGTTGCCTCTGTGCTTGGTAAGGAGATACCTGCAGGGCAGAGCTTATAGTGCAGAACACCTTGCTTCTGTGTTGTTGAGGGGCTGGTGATTGCGAGGATTGGTTTGACTGATACAGGTCAAGTGCTCATATACAGAGCATCAGCTCAGGAAGCAGCATGTACCTTTCCCAAAGATGGACGTGGTGATGGCATGTATAAAGTTCTGCCAAGTATGGTTGCTGTGTTTTATGAAAGAAATCAGAAAGCCTTTTGATTCACTAACATGTCTTTACAGTTGTTCCTTCTTTGTGGCATCTTGCTGCCAGTGTACTGTCACTTGAGGAAGATGGGTCTGAACTAACAGGACAGAGCCGGGCACTTTCAGTGGGCTTATGGTAGGCTGGGAAACCAGGATAATAAGTGTAGCTAGTCATAACCACTTGGTTTACTCAGCTTCTTGGAGTGGACAGAATCGGGAAATGAATCTCTAGAAATCATCTGATTTTTCAGTTGTGTGTGGTCTTTCACTTTTCCTCTCTTGTTTGTTTGCCTTTAAAGTCTCAGAACTGGCCTGATGTCTGTCTCCTCTGGAACCAAACCCCACTCCCCAAATTCCAGGAAGAAAGCCTATCTAGAAAGTTGAGCTGGTGGTAATAAGGGGATGAGAGAACCAGGAAGCAGTGGGCGGAAAGGGTTTGCTGCGACATAGTTTATTAAGTAGGAACTCGGTCATTGCAAAAAATATTCAAACTTTCTGAACTTTAATTTGTGAAATAGTGTTTATATCTTTAGACTTCTGATTTGTTTGTACTACTCTCAAAGTTACAAACAAGTTTAAGGGTAGCAGAAGAAATATTTTCTATAGTTAGAAAACTTCACAGTGATGTTGCCTGGTATATTACATTGTGCTTTGGGATTTTTTTTGCGGGGGGGGTTACTGGGAATCGAACTCGGGACCTTGCATTTGCCAGGCAGGCACTGTGCCACTGAGCTATATCCCCAGCGCTATACTGTGCTTAAAATAGGAGGTGAGTTGATAATGACAAGTGCGTTTTTGAGACATGTTGCACCATGCAGTTCAGGCGGGCCTGGAACTCCAGGCAATCATCCTTCCTTGGCCTCCCAAGCCTAGCAACAAATGAATATGCTTGAAAAGCAGTCATGCTTACTCAGAGGCCTATCAATGTAGAAAAACATTTTATGTTTTTTTATTTTCATTAGCAAAGACATTTTTTTCTAAATTTCTAAAATCCTAAAGTTATTTCAATTTTTTCGCAACACTTCTAAGTGTAAGGAAATATTAAATAGTTTTTTTTACTAGGTAGCTAGGTACAAACAACTGATTAGTACTGGTGTCCCAACAGTTGTGTAGCTGTTAAAAATATGAAACACATAACTTGATACTATTTTATCCTTACGTAGCCATAGTCACTTCCTAACGGAATGTGTATCTGTTGTACATTACTGTCTTCATTTCCTGTTCATGTTAATTTTATATATTTTTTTATTACAGCAACTGCTAAACACCAAGCTTCACAACATATGGCATTGTCAAAAAGAATGATAGTGCAGTCTGACATTGAAATTGTTGATTGTTTTGTGCTAATAGTTACTGCAGTGGCCTTTTAGGTTTAGCGTAGCATCATGGGGTCTCTTGGCACTGTACATGGCTATATTAGTGTCGTCTTTTTCTTACTCTTCTAACTGGGAATGTGTGTTCTAGGACTTTGGGAGTAGATGTAAAAATAGAACATCCAGTTGGATTATGTAGCCTTTTTGTGTTGGAGACAGTAAGATGAGAATTTTCTTGACCATCTGTCTCAGCATAGTGATAGGTGGCCCCCCTGCTTCTTGGCCAAAAGTTAGAATGAGAATGGAAAGAGCAGTGTTTTATTTTTTAGATGGAAAACTTTGGTTAGAAACAGCATCAAGAATCCCACCTACCTTTCTGCCCGAGTTACATGTGTTGGCCTCTTTCGTCTAGACCAGTGATGACAAACCTTTCAGAGCTTTCAATAACGACAAACAGCCCACTGTGGCATGAGTACCATACGTGCACCACTACTGATCTGTGCCTTTGCCTGTGCTGTTAACTGCATTGGTTGGGAGTCCTATTTCCTGTTCGCTTCACTCACCACAGGAGTATGTACACAGTCCCTCCCTTTCCCAGTTTCATCCTGTTCCTCCTTCGGAGATATAACCCTCCAAAGACACCCAAGTTTTGTTTAATTACTTGGGGGGAGGAAGAATCACATCCACTGCTGAGTGTCCAAGCCTGCTACCTTGTCAATGTAAGAGCTGCTTTGCTTTTCATTTCTAGAAGTACTGATCCTGAGGTGGCAGTCCCAGTCACTGTAGGCCACAACTGTCTTGTGCTAGGAGGGATGGAGTCACTGTGAGCCTCCCCTCAGGGCTGACCATGAGCTGCTAGATGGAGATCAAAGAAACACCTGGTGCTGGTTGAAGGGTCACAGTCCTCCTGTGTGTGTGTCCTCCCAGCAGGGATAGGAAATGACTGGGAGGCTGTGCTGTTTGGGACCTTGATGCTAGGTGCCTGGGGCAGTGTAGAGTGACCACTGTGGGAAGAATTTAGCAAGGAGGCTGACCTAGTCTTCTGCTGTCTCGTAGAACTCACAGATCCCTCTTCCTTGACCTGAAAGAGACTAGACACTCTGGTTGGTTTTCCTTATGTTCCTTTTCACTTCAGTAGGGGAGAGGGGAGAGAGGAAGTGGGGGCAGGGGAGTGTGTGTGTGTGTGAGTGTGTGTGAGTGTGTGTGTGTGTGTGTGTGTGTGTGTGTGTTGCTAAGGGTAGAACCCAGAGCTTGTGCATGCTAAGTTAGTGCTCTGCCATTGAGGTATACCTCCAGCCCAGGAGTGGGTTCTTGAGGTTCCTTAAACATTTTACTCTCCTGTGGTTATGTACAGGGCAGACTGAACCACAGAATGCGGGGCGTCTGAGAATAAAATCCTTGTGACATGGCATTGTGTAGTCAGAGTAAGTGCCCGATAATCCATGGTTACCTTCTGGCTCAGGCAACATTACCTGATGACACCCATTGGTGGCGGTCACATGGGTCACTTGATGGTTGTTGTCCTGAGAGCCTCTTAAGAGAAACGGAGGTACTTAGTGGCTTTCGGGGCTAATCTTTATGGTGAACATGTGGTGCCTGTACATTTGGTTGACAGCCTTCAGCAATTTCTTTGCTTGGGGAACTGACTTTAGTCTTTACACGAATATGTGGATCTTGTGCCTAGATTGGGTTGTTTTGTTTTATTTGGCTATATTGGTGATGAAACCCAAGGCCTTAACATTGAGTTTCATCCCAAGCCCAATTTTTACAGTCAATGAGGCTAGAAGCAGAACTGTAAAAGATTTAAAGGTTACTGTGTATCAAATGTAAGCAGCCTGTCTAAGAGGGGTGTTTCAGTTTTTGTAGTGGCTTAAAGCTCTAATAAGATTTGGCAAAAGAACCCCCCCCCCCGAAACTCTGTCTTGTAAAGAGAAAATTCTGCTTCCTTGGCCTGTCTGGCCCAAGCTTGAAGTTGAAGAAAGGTAGTCATCAGCCCAGCGCACACAAGAACCTTCTGTCCTTTGGCTTTGCTATAATCTTTTTTGGAAAGAGAGAAGGCACAGCCAGCCCAGAAGCTGGAGAAATCCAGCTACCTGGGCTTTCCTGTTGCCACAGGAACCTTGCTTGGAGATTTCCAGAATGTTACTACTTAATGGAAATTTTCTGGTGCTGCTTCCTCTTTGTGGGAAGAAGGCAGCTGAGCCCTCTCTTGCCGTATGTCCTTGCTGCCTTGCTGCTGCTCTTCCCTGGGGCCAGGGCTTCTCCAAGGTGGGCCCTCAACTTTACGCAGCCTGCCAAATGCTCTGGGTACAGTATGAGCTGTACTTTTCCTAGTCTGCTATTATTTAGTCTTCTTCACTCTGACCTCCACCCCCATTTCATCCTTCTCCAATACATGGAAGCCTCCCCTTCCTTGTGTAGGACCACATTGCACCCATCCCTTTGTCTTTTTGGATGTGCTGATCTTGAAGTCTCTCCAGGTACCCTTAAACCCCGCCAGCCCCGCAGCTTCTGTGTAGTACTGTTCTTTACTTGATGCTCTGTCCAGTCGCCCAGTGCGTTCTTGTGGTCTGTGCCCTCACCACTGTCACTTCACGCCACTCCTGACTTGGTATTTGTAGGCTCATCCTTTTTTAAATCGGTTATTTCTTTTATAGTAAACATATTTTGAAAGAAGGTAAAAGCTACAGTAAAATAAAATTATGTGCCCTGAGAATAAAGTCAAATTGTTACATTCTCTCAGGGTATTAAAGTTGAGTGCTTACACCTCACAGTACAGCCATTGCACTGCATCAAACTAGGGCTTTTCTCATCAGTACCGGGATGAGAATGAAAGGGGGAAAACTCAAGCCCAGTGCAGCCTCCACCTAAGACAGTCCGTGCTCCTCAGCTGACTTTGGGGCACAGTGAAGCAGATCCTGCCACAGCACTACTCCAGGCTCTGGCATGTCTCTAAAGGTGGCTGTGGACCCCTCTCTGAGGTTGGGTTCTTCCCTGTTAGTGGGGAAATCATCTCTCTTCTTATGGTCACCTCAGGAATGAAAGTAAGTAGTTTTCTACAGGCTCCATGCATAGCTGGACGCAGCCTCTGGGGCACTACCTCCGTTTAACCTTTCCTTGGGTGGCCTGCCCTGCTGTGCTACCCCTCTCTGGTCAGTAGTGATATGTTCTCTGTCAGGTGTGTACACATATGCAGAGTCAGTCGTGAGATTAGGTGCAGGTCAGGTCTCACCCCTCTCTGCTGTTCTCTCCTGAGCATAGTTTCTGACATTTCACACCCTACCCGAGGGTGTGGGTGTTCTCCCTCCATGGATCTGTGTGTGGCCTTTTCCTTTCTTTCACTGGCATGTGTTCACTCAGGGCTCCAGGGCTCATACTGACTTTTCTAAGCCTCTAGCTCAGTCTGAGATGCCATCACTTTTCCCACATAGCCCCTATGTACTTCCCTCTCTCCGGTGGCATATCTGTCCCTACTATGGGTACTCTTCTAGGTTTACACAGCAGTTAGTATTTGTTCCCAGAATACCCCCAGTAGGATGGGGAATCCTTGACATAGGGAGCGGGCCTAGCTAGTCAGATGTCAGCCTTTAGAAATCACTGTAGAGGTGGGGTGGCAGTGTTCAGGCGCAGAGCGTGCTTCTAGGTTCTCTCTGTGGCATCAGAAAAGGGGTGGTGGGGAAAGAAACCACCAAGGCATGTGGTGATAGCCGGGCACTGGTTGGGCTTTTGTGATAAACCACTAAGCCCACCCTCAAATAGAGCTGCTTCAGGGAAGGGCGCCTCTTAGTCCTAAATTTCTGGCTCACTGCTCCCTTTCATTTGGGGGATATTTCTGCCCAGCTGATCTTTACTCTGTGTGCATTGCACCATGGTGCAAGGTGATTGGGAGGGAGCTGTTGATGCCTTCTCCCATCTCTGGTACGTTTTGTGGGAGAAGTACCAAGGTAAGGCTTCATTCAAGAAGCCCTCTCTGGATCCCTTTTATTAAGTAGTCTAAGCTTGATGAGCTGGATGTTCTCCAGGGAAAGCAAGCTCTCATAGGTTGCCGCCCCTCACAAAGTTTGGGATTGCCTGGTGTGGATTGTGGGTTCTAGTCTAGCATCCTGGGCATGGTCAGGTATCACTAAACCTTTGTTCAATAGTGACTGCTACACCATGGTCTCTCTTCCATGAGGTATAGGTACCACTCGCTCTGGGTGGTTTGTTTGCATTATTTGCATCCCTCTCTGGTTTTAGGGGGAAGGAAGAGGGTGGAGTTGCAGGTGGAACCCCCAGCCTTCATACTTGCTTGGATGGGGGCTTTACCACTGAGCTGCAATCCCACCTGCAAAAAGCATTCTTAAATCTCTTTTGGGATGAAAAGAGAACGAATAGATCCTTTCCTGGTGAAGCAAAGATTTGTTCTTTTGTTGGATTTGTGAGATCCGTACTATAGTTTTCATCACCACCAATCATTTGTTTATTCCTGACTTACAGTTTGTTCCCTGCCTCCTTTAGAATCTTTGCACTGAGTAGCCTTGAGCTACTCCCACATAGACCCCTCCGCACGTCAGCCTCTTCCTTAGAGCGAGCTTTCTTTCAGTGTTCTCTAGTGGTGATAAACTGTACCTGTGGTCAGCCAGAGTACCATAGAAAAGGAAGAGGCCTTCTGGAGATGTTAGTTTTTCTCACACCTTGTCAGCCTCGCGCTCACCCTGTGACCAGGACCCATGTGCCAGGCTGCTGGCCTGCTAGCGTGCCTCATGGGCAGAGGTCTAGCTCTCCACAGACCCCAGTGCCAGACTACTGAGTTCCTTTTTGTAGCAAGATGGTGCTTTTCAAATAAGTTAGTATGACAGAACTGCATTTGCAAAGAAAGTTTATGCTATCCTTGGTTTCAGTTACACTTGGACTCAATTCATCAGTAACTAAAATGCCTATGTAGAAAGCTGGTTCTGGACCTACACAGTGTTCCAGGATGTTCTGGAATGAGAGCCACAACAAAGTGAGCAGGCCTCACCTGCCTTTTCTGTTCTCTGCCTGGCGGTGGTCATAAAACTCTGCTTTTGGAAAGCCATTCCTTGGCTGATTTCCTCAGCCAGAAAGGTTTTCTTCTCTCTCTCTCTCTTTTTTTTTTTTTTTTTTTTTTTTTTTTGGCGGTACTGGGGATCGAACTCAGGACCCTGCGCTTGCTAGGCAGGCGCTTATTCCACTGAGCTATATCCCCAGCCCCCAGAAAGGTTTTCTTATCCTCACTAAACTCCCAGGCTGATTCCTAGAGATGCTTCTTAGATTCAGGCAACCACAGCTGCTGGTAGTATCTTTTTCTTGTCTGTAGAAAGATACCATAAATAGGCAAGGCACAAAAACAATGCAAGTTGGCTGGCTCACAGTTGAGTATCTGTTTTTTGTTTTTTTCTCATTAACAGCATGGAAACTCTCAACCTTGTAAGTACAGGGTGGATTTTTGTGCTTCTGCAAGGCAATTTGCATTAAGAACATTGTATATCCCCAAACTACAATTGTGTATCTTGGGAGTTTGTCTCATTGGAATAACTGGACTGGTAATGCAGACTTGCCATTTTGAGGATGCTTGTGGCAGGGTTTGCAGAGTGCCTTCAGCGTTCATTGATTGTTCAGGGAGGGATGTGAGGACACAAGATGGGTTAGTCATTGGGCACTGGCAGCCAAGCAGGCCAGAGGCGCTAGAGTTGCCTCTTTCTGGTTAATAAGAGAGTGGGTTGGATGTGTATCATTCATTCATTCATTCATTTTTGCCTTTTGGAGACAGTTTTACTGTGCAGTTCAGGCTGGCCTTGCACTCACGTTGTAGCCCAGGTTGGCCTCAAACTTGCAGCGATCCTCTTGCCCCAGCGTTCGAGTGGTACAAGTGTGTACCACCATACCCAGCTCGTGAATTCTTCTTTTAATCATTAGTAACCTTATATAAATTTCTTTTATCAGCATGCATGCATTAAGCTGCTAAGAAAATGTTCTAAGAATGAGACTATGCTCTGAGCCCTCAGCAGAGGTTGTGTGGGCCATTGAAGGGCAAGCAGGCTTGGGGTCAGCTCACCAAGTGAGGTTACTGATTTGGCTCAGTGCTTGATGAGCCAAAATAAAAGCGAGAAATTGAATGTAAATGCCAAATTCAGGGGGCTGCAAACCTTCTCCCACTAAAGGCATTGTCTCCTGAATGCTTGCAGGTGGGAAAAGGAGTGTGCAGATTTGTGAAACATGGCTTTATTATACTTTCTCCCCCATGGACTCCATAGCACCCAAGAACTGTTGGCTACTGATTGTTTCTCACCTCCATGCCTTTTCTCCACTCTTGGGAGGTGAGCTCTCTTTCCTGTTACATGGTGAGAGTCTTGGAGGAGAGCGGGTATTAGAGTGCTTGCACTTACAGCATGGAATGGTTGTGCCAACTTGTGCAGTCATTGCCAGGGGAGCTCAGTCCTTGTGAGCTTCAGCCAGGGGCCATATCCTTTCAAGGAGTACCTATCTGCTGCCTCATCTCTGATGGGATTTTTCTGTTTTCTTGTAGAGTGCCTGGTGAAGAATGTGATGGGATCATTAGCATGTCTGCGGAGAGTGGCCCTGGGACAAGATTGAGAAATCTGCCAGTAATGGGGGATGGACTAGAAACCTCCCAAATGTCTACATCGCAGGCCCAGGCCCAACCCCAGCCAGCCAACGCAGCCAGCACCAACCCCCCACCTCCAGAGACCTCCAACCCCAACAAGCCCAAGAGGCAGACCAATCAGCTGCAATATTTGCTCAGAGTGGTGCTCAAGACACTATGGAAACACCAGTTTGCGTGGCCTTTCCAGCAGCCTGTGGACGCTGTCAAGTTAAACCTCCCTGTGAGTAGTTTGTACAGGGCCCAGGTTCTCTGTTGACCCTTAGTCTCCTCATGAGGACAGATTCGAAGGGAGGGTGGGGATGGGTTTAGAGTTACGGTGAGAGCTCTGACTGCCAACTCCACCTTTGTGTGGTTTCAGTAGTACTGATAATTGGAATGGGGAAGAAGAAAGTGGCTTAAACACTACCTGGTTTCTTAGATGGTAGGATCTTGAGGAAAGTTGTATAAAACAGATTGAAACAAGAGGAGAAGCGTGATTCATAGATTTCACCTGTTTCCAAGGTAAGCTGAAATCAGAGTGCTTGGCAGTCCTAGACCCTTCTCTTCTTACAGGTCTGTGGTCTGCCATGCTAGTAGTAGATGTGTTGCTCAGACTGCTAGAAGGGACTGGCTTGGCACATCACTAGTCACTAATACTATCATCTCCATCGCCAGCAGAGGCTGGGAAGAGGCAGCAGATTCTCTAACGGGGACCGAGTGTGTATGGAGGAGAACTGGGGAGAAGGGGCCCTGGCTGCATCTATGTAGGCCATGTCCTCAGCAGGCAGCGTGGTCCTCTCCCTAGAGTTTTTTTCCATTTGCCCACATGTGTTGCAGACAGCTGTACAGGTCAGATATAACTGTCTCCCTAACTGAACCTTAGGGAGCATTTGGAATAAATGCTTAAATTTTTGCTTTTTTCAAAGCTGCCTTCTCTCATGTACTTGACCCATGTTCGCTGGCAAGTGAATTAGTTGATGACAGCTAGTGACCCAGATTTGATTATCCGATGGAGGGGTAGTGTTAACATCTTCCAGGCATACAGATTCATGAAGAAAAGATACCCACCCGAGTGTGGCCTTCCTAGCTTGCAAGTTGTGCCTGTGACAGTTGTCCAATGTTGTCTGTCCACCAAATACATGTCATATGAATTTGGGGGAAGAGTCAGCCAGAGAGAGTGCCACAGGTCTGGGCAATGTACTGGCTCAGGAAAGGGTAGAAGCAAAAGAGGGGCTATGTCCATATTGACCAAGACACAGAGTGAAAGCAGCCAACTGGTACCTTACAAGCTACTCAGTAGGCTATTGGGTGAGCTTGCTGTACCAGTCTCTAGCTGGGCTGTGCAGGGTCCACAGTTGAGGGTGATGTTCTTAAGGAAATGCAAAGAACCTTTGGACAGAAGGAGCTAGGATTGAAATGCGGTGTGCTTGAGGCTTTCATGGGCGGAATGAGTGGTGGAGGTCTATAGAGGGGAGGCAGGAGAATCACCTGCAGATGACAGGAGTCTCCGGGTTTTTACATCAGGCTATAGGGTGTCAGATGAGGGTTCTGACTTGACTACCGTGTTGGCCTTAGGAGTCCATTGGTGATCTTAGGAAGACATGACATGGAGCAGAAAACAGATTTGTGTTGGGGTGATTTGAGACAGTAAGGGCGTGAGACCACCATTTCCAGAAAGTTGGCTTCAAAAGAAAAGAATATCCTAGTCAAACAGGGGAAGACGGACCATTTTGTAGAGTACATTGAGGACAGAGACTGGGAGGGCTGGCGAGCAAAGTCCAGGAAGAAGCGGGTTCTGGAGGAATTGAAATCTCTGAGGAGGCAGCATAGCATTCCAGGACAGTTCACGGAAACAGCACTGACCAATGAGACAGACAGGTGTGTATGGCTGATTAGGCCAAGGGATGGGTGTCTGAAATGGAGGCCGGGCTCCCAAGTGAGCAGGGGGACTGCCCTGCTCTTGGCAGTGTCGATCCACCAGTCTTTGAATATTGACACCACTCTTTACAATTGTAAGGGAACGGACTGATTGCTGGTGGGACTGATCCGATCTCTTCAGAGAGGAGAGTGAGGAGCCCAGAGGAGGGTTATTGCTTGCTGAGAAGACATCCTATAGTTCTTGGTGTGGGCTGACTGAGAAGGGCTGGTCTACAGCAGCAGTCTCACCTAGTTTTTATGGGAGCTGACAAGTGCTCATCCTCTTCTACAGGATCTGTTAATAGACACCCTGCTCCAAAGAAATAGCGCCCCCATTTCTGTTCTGAGGCTTTCTAGAGCTTCACCTGTGTTTGGGCCTCCTGTCATGCCCTAAGCCCACTGCTCTAGCTGTCAGTCCTGCTCCCTAACACTCTGCTTTCATCCAGCCTCCTTCCTGCTCAGCTCTCCATGGTGGTCCTCTTTGCCCTTGAGGCGCTTGAACCCACGGTGGCCAGTGCAAACACAGAATACTCTTCTTAGGGAACTCTGGAGGCAGGAAGAAATGTAGATTTCCATTGGGGCTGATACATTTGGGCTTGGAAAGGAGGCCTGAGCATAGCACAGTCTAGTTTTTTTTTTTTTTGTTTTTTTTTTTTAAATGATGGTCTGGGTTTGAGTCCCCCCCGTTGGCCTCTTGCCTAGGCTGTCTGGGTGTGCACATGCATTTGATGAACAGGTGAAATTTCCAGTGGTATGAATGAAGGAGGACCACCTATGGGTAAGAATTGCTTTTTAACAAAAGGCTGTGTGCTTGCCCCATTATTTATTTAGAATGAAAGGATATTTAAACATAAATTTCAGTGAAGATAACCAGTTGGCAGCTTGTACATTTTCCTTCCATATTGCTACCTAGTGTTTAGGAATCCTTCCCTGGTGCACTTTATCTTGGATTTCTGCTGTGGCCACCTGCTGACATCCTAGAAGAGGTTCTGTCTCTGCTATACCTCCTATATAAAGGTTTGCCTGTGGGGTGATCTGGAGTGAAACTCACAGGTTGACCTGGCCTGGCCTTCCCAAGATAGCTGCTGAGGTGACACTAGCCTTTGCCCTCTCTCCTTCCCAGGATTACTATAAGATCATTAAAACACCTATGGATATGGGAACAATAAAGAAGCGCTTGGAAAACAACTATTACTGGAATGCTCAGGAATGTATCCAGGACTTCAACACTATGTTTACAAATTGTTACATCTACAACAAGGTGAGCTGTGGGGATGGATGTCCCTATGTCCTGGGGGAAGAGGAGAAGGTAGAGAAGATGGAGGGCTGGTCAGGAAGCGAGGATCAGGGGCTAGGGTACTCAGAAGAAGCTGGGCTTCCAGGCTGAGTCAGCAGACTACTGGAAATGGAGGTGATAAGACCTTCAGTTGTGCCTTGGACTGGGAGTGTTTCTTTTGCTGGGAGGAATACACTATCTACTTTAAGTTGGCTCTATGAGCCTGGAGCATGTGCTCCTGGTACCCTTGGGGTTTCAGTTCCTGAGCATGTCTAGTAGAGGAGATGTGAGGAGGACAGTGGCAGCCCCTGACAGTCCACTGGGATGGTATGAGTTGTCAGGAAAGAGCCTATTCAACTGTAGTCATGCAGAGGTATGCTCAGACAGAAATGTCGGTGTGAGAGAGGGCGCAGTGGGGTGAGCTGCAGAGCCCAGCTGTTCTGTGGGTCATATTCTCTGGAACTGTGGACATGACCATTGATAAATCTTGGCCATAGAGTTGAATATCCCCTTGATCTTACGTGTAAACCTGAGAGCCACTTCTAACCCCGTAGCCAAACCTTTTGGCTCGGCCATGAAGCCAGATCATTTGTTTACAGTTCAGACCACAGAAGTGATTAAAACCAACCCTTTCAAATATAACGACTCTGGAGGGAGACACTATACAGAACTCAGCTTTTGACCTCTGCTGGTGTAGTGGGTAAAATTGCCCAGAAGAGATGGGTAGGTGAGTTTCTTGAAGTTTACTGTGTTTTGTAAAGTCCTAGCTCTCACCACTTAGGTGGAAGTGAAGTGTACGAACCAGGCCCTTGGTTCAGAGCTGAGTGGTAACAGCATGTTCTGGACGAGGTGACAGACTGGGGACCCATAAAGTAGTATGAGACGGGCCTTGTCCAAACCCCACCAAGCTGCCTTGGGGATACATTGGGGAGCACTGTTGAAGCCCTGCTAAAGCAACCATGGCAAAAAATCCTGTATAATTTAAGCATTTATAGTGAATTCAGTTGAGATGTGCCAACTAAAGCAAGGAGGGCCCCTGTCAGGGATTGGATGAACTTGGTAGATACTTTTAAGGCACCAGGATGGTTTCCCAGACAGGCCAGAGCTTAAATAATAAGAAAGAAGGTGCATATAGCTGCTGGGTCAGCACCTCTTGGGGCACCTGGTAGCATATGGTTATGGCCCCTTGGCTTTATATCAGGATAAGCGTGTAAATGCAATGCTTCACACATTGGGGAGGAGGTGGCTTAGGTCCACAGAGGCAGGAGGGGAGAGCTTCTGGCACTACCACACATGTCTCTTCATCCAGCCTGGAGATGACATCGTCTTAATGGCAGAAGCATTGGAGAAGCTCTTCTTGCAGAAAATCAACGAACTTCCCACAGAAGAAACTGAGATCATGATAGTCCAGGCAAAAGGAAGAGGACGAGGGAGAAAAGAAGCAGGTAGGGTACAGAAATAGCAAGCAAATTGGTTTTGTCTCTTTTCCAAGTTTAGTGGAGGAGTGGGGGAGGCAGGGAGCAATGGTGACTATCTAATAAGGTGCTGCTGTGTGGGTCACTGAGATCAGTTTCAGTATTGGATCTGCCCAGAGGGTTTTATAATGCTATAGTCTTCCCCCAAGTAGTAGTCAGTGGACCTTGCCTTCTCCTCAGTATTCCCTGGACTTAGGTCAGAAACAAAGTGTAACACCTATAATCCCAGCACTTAGGAGGATGAACAAGAAGATGCAGCGTTTAGGCCAGATTGAGCAACATAGCAAGACTGTCTCAACAAAAAAGAAAAATATTTTCAAAGTACTGTGACATTATTTGAATTTTCCCCTTGACAGTGTTGTATTGCTGTAGGTGGTTTCTCTCCTTCCCCTTACTTTTCTTTTTATGTCTTTCTTTCAAGGTTGAACCCAGGGCTGCACGCCTGTTAGGCAGGTGCTCTGCCACTGAGCATATCTATAGCCTTGCCTTTCCGTTCTAAAGAAACTAATCTGATCAGAAGCAGTTTTAACCAGTGGCCTGATCAGAAGTCTTGAGGTTTGTTGTGTCATAGTCATGCCCACCTCCAGCAAAGTCAGTTATGCCTTCCTTGTCTGGATCTGCATGTCCTTCTTCCCTTGTCCCTGCACCCCCAGTGACACAGGACTCTGGAGGCCACCTGGCAGAGAGCTGTCAAACGTTCCTGTCGAGGGAAATCTCTGCTGCAGAAGCATGGTGTTTTCAAGGGCCCAAAGCATTGGCTTTTGTCCCCTCTCCCCTCTTTTTGAAGTGGTAGTAGCACAGGGATAGTTAGAACTCCTGAGGTGTGTGGAGTAAACAAGGGAAACCAGTTTTGCCTGTCACCCCTTTGCTTCCACATGTAACCTTATATGAAGACAGAAGAGCTTATATGTTTGGTTGTACATACAGGGCAGACATAGTGACATCTTCTCTGATCCAAATCTGGGAGTAGGGAGGAACCTACTTTTCACAGAGAACCTAGGTGCCGCCCAAGGACACCCCACAGATAGGCTTCTTTTACAGAGTGCTGAGTATCTGTACCTTTCTGTGGCATCCAGTGCACCTTTGAAGGATGTGAAAATCAAGATCATGAGCCTAGGCTCCAGTTCCCTGGTTCACCTGCTTGTGGGAGAGTCATGGTCATAACCCCTTATTTTTGGAGTGTGTTGGCCATACTGTGTAACCCTTTTTGTCTGAGCGTGGCACACAGCTACAGGGACACAGCCTGAGGCAGTCTTGAAGGGCAGCAGTTGTCCATCTGTGGCCCTGAGGGGTGAAATCGTGCCAGTTTCCGAAACCTTGGTCAAGGATGGCTTCTGCCAGCCCTGCCAGAGTGCTCACTCAGAAGGCAACACTAGTGGGAATGCGGTCAGCTCTGGCTAGATATTCCAAGGAGCATTTCTTTGCTATCCACCTACCGTCCCGATGGAAACACCCAGCATGGACATCTGTTCCTTCAGGCCAGGACACCCAGGAAGTGCGAAACTCTTCCGTGCTGCTGTTTCCTGAGCCCTGGGGTAGATAAATGGCTTTGGCACAGTGATGCCTAGAACATGTAGACACTCTTGTCTGAAGCAAGTGTACCACACAGATGTGTGCTGGTGTGTGGTAAGGTCATCCAGCAGGTATCAACAGAGCCTCTAACTCGTGGTCCTTTTTATGATTGATAGGGACAGCAAAGCCTGGTGTCTCCACGGTACCAAACACAACTCAAGCATCAACTCCTCCACAGACCCAGACTACTCAGCAGAATCCTCCACCTGTGCAGGCCACACCTCACCCTTTCCCTGCTGTCACCCCAGACCTCATCGTTCAGACCCCTGTCATGACAGTGGTGCCTCCTCAGCCACTGCAGACTCCCCCACCGGTGCCCTCTCAGCCACCACCCCCACCTGCTCCCACCCCCCAGCCTGTTACGAGCCACCCACCCATCATCGCGGCCACCCCACAGCCTGTGAAGGTGAGCATCTCGGGCACTTGTAGGCTCCTGTCACCAGGGGCAAGGGCTTGTAAGAGACAAGTGGTCCCGTCCTTGCTGATGCTTTACTTGGAGCCTGTTCTGTCCCGTGCCCCTGCCCCCCCAGCACTGGCAAGTATTTTGGGGAATATCTTTCTCAGAAGCAGGTACCCTGCTGACCCAGAGAAATCACAACTGTGTTTCTTTTCCCGGTGGTTTCTGCCTCTGATTTAGACTGTGCATGTTTACAGGCACCGTCTAGTCTGACTCGTGCCTCTTGTGGGCACCATGGGAGAGGTCCCTGAGTAGGAAACAGCTTTGGGAAGTCCTTTGATGGAAGCATGGGAGTGGACAGATCTGAGCTCAGTTCTGTGCTCCCTTCTGCCACTGACTGGTTCTAGCTCCAGAGAGGAGTGGTGGACTATAGTCTCTATTCTCTGTCCTTCACCTGTGCAACTGCCTTGGGTTCTGTCCCTGTGGTCGTTGGGATCCTAGATAGGACCTGGTTTCAGGGGTGACCCCACGGGGCAGCTGTACTTGCCATTTTGGATGGAGCCTGACACATCTGTGCTCCTGGCAGACAAAGAAGGGGGTGAAGAGGAAAGCAGACACCACCACCCCCACCACCATTGACTCCATTCACGAGCCGCCCTCACTGGCCCCAGAGCCCAAGACTGCCAAGCTGGGGCCCCCCCGGCGGGAAAGCACTCGGCCTGTAAAGCCCCCAAAGAAGGATGTACCTGACTCACAGCAGCACGCAGTGCCGGAGAAGAGCAGCAAGGTCTCAGAACAGCTCAAGTGCTGCAGTGGCATCCTTAAGGAGATGTTCGCCAAGAAGCACGCCGCCTACGCTTGGCCTTTCTATAAGCCCGTGGATGTGGAGGCATTAGGCTTGCACGACTACTGTGACATCATCAAGCACCCTATGGACATGAGCACAATCAAGGTGACCCTGCATACCCCTGGGGGGGAGGAGTGGGCAGAGGTCTGGCTGACCCTCAGGACCCCTCTTCCCAGGTGTCTTCCTAGACCAGTGGAAGAGTCCCATGAGTTGTGGAGCTGTGTAAAATTTCTCCACCAGCCCAGAGGAACCTAGTGCCCCCTGCTGGGTGTTTCGGGAATATGCATCCTGACAATGCTCTTGGCCATTTTGGTTGCAGGCAGTGGTGCTCCCCGCTTCCCCTTGTCTGAGGAGAGGCAAGTCATAGTCTCTGTGGCCCTGAGGCCTAGGGTCCCAGGCATCTTGTACCTGGTAGGTGCTATAGGCAGTGGTCAGGTTCTGTGTGATAGAGCTGGCTGACATTTTTAGTTAAGTGTGTGACAGCTTTTGAAGACTGTTTATATTTTCCTCCTTCTGGGAGTAGAGTAAGGAAGCCCAGCATGGGACAGAGCAGGGGATGGAACTGTGTTCCACCGACCAGTGACCTGTTCTGTGTCCCCAAGAAAAGTATATGCAAAACCAGCACTGGACCCATGCTAGCCTTCAGCTTCTCTTCAGTTCTGGTTTAAGCCCTGCCTCTTGGGCTTCTGTGTCCTTTTACCCTAAACTTAGGCAGTTACAGTGACCTCAGAGGGTGAAATGTGCTGCTGACAGGCAGTTCGTAGGCCCAAGCCTTACTTTTGAAAGCCTGCTTGTCCACACGATGATGATAAATGAGGTCCCAGCCTATGCGCACCTCCACCCCAAACCCAGCCTGTATCCTACAGGTAGCCCTCACCAATGCTGCTGACCACCCCAAATCCAAGACAGGCAGAGCTGGGTGTGGTGGCACATACCTGTAATGCCAGCACTTGGGAGGCTGAGGCAGGAGGACCATTGTGAGTTCAAGGCTAGCCTGCCTCAGAAACAAAAACAGCATAGGGAGTCGCAGCTAACCCTGTCTCTCTTTCCAGTCTAAACTAGAGTCCCGTGAGTACCGCGATGCCCAGGAATTTGGTGCAGATGTCCGATTGATGTTCTCCAACTGCTATAAGTATAATCCTCCTGACCATGAAGTAGTAGCCATGGCCCGGAAACTCCAGGTAAGGCTGTGGGGAGCACCGGCCAGACCTCTTGCTTGCCTTGGGATAATACCTGTATTGCATTGGAAGAGTCCACTCAGCTCAGGCCAGTGCATACATTTTAGGTTGAGGTTATTTATGTACTATGAAAGCAAACTGGCTGGTTTTGTTTGGGGGTGATCCACTAAATGTTTCTTCCCCTGCCTCTCCTCACCCTCCACTTCCACTTTCTTACCCTTGGCTGGAAGAGCGTGTGAGCTACACGTGGCTGATCTTTTTTCTACAATAGACCTGATTCAAGTTGGTAGGGAACACACTTTCCTACTAGATAGTTTGTCATAGTTGTGAGCCAGAATAACTACCTAACCTATGGATCTGTCTTCACCAGATCCTTGAAAGCCTTTGTTTGCCTTCTAGCTGCATAGTGACTATTTAGATGTTCCATGTGACCATAATTCTGTAAGAGGGGGAATTCATGGGGCCAGTCCTTCAAGTTGAGATTTCTGGGTGGTGCACACTGTAAACTGTGTATGTGGGAGGCAAGTGAGAGGTTGTGTAAACTAATATGATTTTTATATAAAAGACGACATAAACCTAAATTTATTTATTGGTGGGGTGCTATACAGTTCAGGCTGACCTTGAGCTCACTTTGTAGCCCTGACTGGTCTCGAACTTGCAACAATCTTCCTGCCTCAGCCTTCCAAGTGCTGGGATTACAGGTGTGCACCACCATGCCCAGCAGACATACACCTACATTTAAACAGTGGTTATCTCTGGGTAGTAAGATCAGTGGTTAAAGATTTGGGAGAACAAAGTCAATATTTAATGCCTTGATAACCTACTTTTTAAAATTGTTTAAAAGTAAGCAAACAAGATCATAAAAATTCCCAGCATTTTCTCCCTAGGGCTGTAGGCTGCTCCTGCTCACAGATCTGAGCGGGCTTTGGGCTGGGCCACCTGGTATCACAGGTGCAGCTGTGCTCAGCGTGTGCCTCTGGGCCTCCTCACACCTGCTCGCACAGCACTCTGTAAGTGTTCCAGGGCAGAGGCGAGGGCTGGCAAAGCCTCTGGTGATCTGTGAGTCTGTGCCACACAGAGGCCCCTGATCCCTATTGTCACTATTGCCCTATGAGTGAAATCAGGTGGGCTCTTAATTACTGATGTGGACCTGGCTCTTGATATTTAAACTCGTGCTCAGATTGGAAGGTTTTTATTTGTAGGGCTTTTTTTTATTCTGTTTTGTCTGATTTTAGTTGGTCAGGGGGCACGGCAAAACCAGTTCAGTGTTGTCTGTCTTCACAAAGACTGTCCCTTCAACATAGTTACTCATCCTTAACGGTGGTCGGTCCATCCAGCTTTTTAATTGTACTGCAGTTCTTATAAGGGCCACCTAGTGGCAGTGGTGCCTTCAGATTTACACAGTGATACCTGCCTCCCTCCTGCTCTCTTGAGAAAAGGTAGCTTTTGCTCATGCTGCCCAGATCTGATACTCATATCCTTTACTTGCCTTCCATCCTGTATGGAAACAGTGAAACCCAAACAAGTTCTCTGTCAGCACTCAGAGTGCTGTTTTGAGCTACTTTATTAAAAGACTGGAAAGGATAGCACCCTCTAATATATTCCAGGGCACTCTTCCTCATTTTTATATGGGTTTTTTCTGCCCTTTGCTGACACCTTGGAGCCACCAACTCCTCACAATCTCTGCTTTTCCCACAAAAGTTTCTGCTAGGAGTGGATGAACCTGCCCAAATGTGGAGTTTTCACCTGGTGCATAGCCACTGAGATGTGTGCCACATAATAGCTTTTTGAGCTAAGTGCTGCTTCATAGGCAGTGACCTAGGTACCAGACTGGACTAGACATGACCCTCATCCTTGAGGAGGGGTCAGTTGAGGCCATGATAGGAGGGAGTGCTATGGAGGAGCCTGTGCCTTCAAGGGTCGGTCACCATGTTTCTGAGAGTAGTGCTCTTTCCTGTCTTCTCTTCTGGAAGGCAGTCATGATATTCGTGGTATCTGGGGCTTTTTTTGTTCTGCATTTTCCCATTACCCCCTTGTTTGCTTCTTTCAGAGGAGTGGGGACCTCCTTAGTTAGGCCATGCCCAAAGAGTAGGATTTGTCTAGAAATTTGCATGGAAAAGGATGCACCTACTTTCTTCTAGCTCTTAAATTCTGGGCCTTTAGAAAATCGTCATCTCACAGTCTTGGAGCCATGGCCACAAAGATGACCAGAAGCCTCTGGGCTTAGCATTTTTTCAGGAGCCCCCAGCAGGGCTTTGGCTGAAGGCCACCAGCATAGCTGAGCACGCAGAGCTGCTGATGGTCTTGCCTTCTACCCTGCTCTGTTGTGAAGGGTGATTACTGCAGTTCGGTAGCAGTTGCAGCCCACATGGCTACCACTTCTCTTGGAGTGCAGGGGATATCTCAGATTCTAGGTTATGCACAATTACGCTTAGAAGGAAAGATAAACTGAAAAGTGCATCAGGCTACTGCAGTAGATCCTAGGTGCAGTAGGAAGGTTTTGGAATATATGTGTCTATCCTTCAGTCATGGCCATGTCTCTAGCCACCTGGCATCTCAGCGGTCTCCCACTTCCAGTGTATTGCACCTCTGCCCAGGGTCTTCTCCAACCCGTGGCTGCCAGGCTGGTTCCTCTGTGAGTGTCTGGGTACTAGTCCACGTTGTGGCACAAAGAGGTACTTGCTCAAAGCCAGTGGCAGAGGAGTGCAGTGGTGGCGATGGAATGTTGGGTGGAGAGCTGGGCCCAGCTCAGGATGGTTGGGACCCAATCACAGAGGACTCCAGCCCCGTTTCTCCTGGATGTGTGCTGGTGTTTGCTGTGCCTTGCCATCATCACCTCTTCTCACTCCCTGTCACTATTCTTCCTCCTGAGATCCAGGTTCTTGGTATGCCTCCAGTTGGATTTTCCCAGACTCCTATTGGCCCACAACAGGCCAGTCAGCATTCTTGTCCATTCCTCCACTCTCCTAAGCCCCATTTTCCCACAGAAGTATTTATCTTCCAGCCGTTTTTCTGGTGTCCTGTCCACCCCTCACCCTAAATTCACGGCTTACCTTTGCCAGTTTCTGCCAGTGCAGTGTGACCCCTGCTCTCTCTCTTTTAGCACTAATCCAGTGTAGAGCTGTTAGCGTGTTCGCTCATCCTTCTTCCCTAGACTCAGTTGAGGAGAGAGACTTGTTCATCTTTACCACTTAACAGATGCTTGGTGGGTGTGTGTCTGTCATAGTCCGCAAGATCTTCCTGCTGCTGGCACATGGGTGGCCCAGGATGTCTTTCGCTCAGGATGGAGGATAGTGCTCATGTCCGAGACAAGAGAACAGGATCACACAGCTGGACATGGTCAAGAAGCTGTATCCCCTCCTACGTGGTGTTTTCTCATTGCAGCTTCCTTTATTGGGCTCCTTACTGTTTGGTCTTGGTCTTTGGCAAACTGAGTGCTCGGCTTCATGCATTGCTCTCCGAAGCGTCTGCACACTGTTGGGGATACATCGTGTTACATGCATCATTTTTTTATACTGAAAGCAGGTCTAAAAATCATGCTGGGAAGCCAGTCCTGTTTCTTCCATTTCTGTCCTCAGAGGTATCATTGGGTTGATCATGGGTGCGATATGGTTACTATTTTCTGAGCTTCCCAACCTCATTGATCTTACGAGTTACGGCATCTTAAGATCTCCAGGAGTGAGTTCTTATTCCCAGTGTCACTGTGGTTGCACGTCAGATTGTTTGCATCTCACAAGGTGACTTTTTCTTACCATGTCCACAACATTGTCTAGCACATCGTGGAGATGCCTGAGCCAGGGACTTGGCTCTGCTCAGTTAGGTGCTCCTAAGGGGATCTGAGGAGTTGGAGGCCAGGTACAGTCACAGGCTGTACCCCGCTGTGCACACTTCCACCTCCGGACCTGGGCACATGCTCTTCCTCCTGCCTGGGTGGTTCTTTCACTCTCCAGTCCTCAGACTTCTCTGCTGGAAGGAGAACTAAAGATTGGCAGAGCTTTCTGTTCTGGGGGCCATGGATTGGGCAGAAGCTCTGGTAGAAGTTCGTTTGAAGAAACTGAATCCTTAGAAAGTAAGTACCCAGGATCATGTGGTTTTTCACAATGTTGAGGGAGTCATTGAAAGCCATACCATTGGGGTGTAGTGACACACATACCTGTATTTGGGAGGCTGAGGCAGGAGGATTGCCACAAGTTCCAAGGCCAGCCTGAACTACATAGCAAAACTCTTGTTTAAGGGGGGGGGGGAAACAAGCCCTGCCAGAGGGCCTCCGCCAGCCCTTTGCTCCCTGTGTTAGTAGCAGACAGGAATCCCCATTCTCACAGCCCCTTTATCCACTTACCTACTTCCTCTTACATTGTCCTAGCAGCTGATAAGGCCACAGTGACCCTTATGGGTTTGGCTTTCTCTCCCCAGGATGTATTTGAGATGCGCTTTGCCAAGATGCCAGATGAGCCTGAGGAGCCTGTGGTGGCTGTGTCCTCCCCAGTGGTGCCACCCCCTACCAAGGTGGTGCCCCCCGCCTCATCCAGTGACAGCAGTAGTGACAGTTCTTCAGACAGTGACAGCTCCACTGATGACTCTGAGGAAGAGCGAGCCCAGCGGCTGGCAGAACTCCAGGAGCAGGTGAGGCTTCGTCACTGTCCCCAGCTCCGAGAGTCCATGGATGGGTTCCCCCAGTATTGAGATGTGCCTGGTTTTTCATTCCCACTGATCCTCTCACAGCCTCTCCCTTCTGCCACTTTTGTGTGTATTTTGATCATACAGACAAATGTATACATTACACTGTATATATTGAGGGATGGGGGTGGTCGCTCTGAGTAGAAGTAAGGCTTCTGTGTCTTCTGGTATCTGGAAGAGGAGGAGCAGGTAAGATACCTGTCTCCTGAGGCTGCTTGCTTGTTCCTCTCTCTCCAAGGTATTCATTGAGTTCTTAGGGCCCACCGTGCCCTTGTTCATGGCTGGCCTCTTAGGAACCCTCCTCAGGAACACCTTTACCAGGATGGCTAGGGTCTTAGCCTCCTCCCTCAGCTTGAGCAGCTTCTCTGGTGCAGCAGACACTGGGAACCCTTGAAGTTGGGAATCTGATTATGTGTGCCAGATTATTGAAGATTAGCCCTCCTTCTGCCTCCCCCATATCCATTCCCTGACACCTGGAGCTCCGCACCACCCCACATAGTATGGAGCCAGCATTCAGCTCTTGGGTGATGGAAAGTGTCAGCCTGGGTATGTATCTTGCCTGTCTGCTCTTCAGCTCAAAGCCGTGCATGAGCAGCTTGCAGCCCTCTCGCAGCCCCAGCAGAACAAACCAAAGAAAAAGGAAAAAGACAAGAAGGAAAAGAAAAAGGAAAAGCACAAAAAGAAAGAGGAAGTGGAGGAGAATAAGAAAAGTAAAGCCAAGGAACTTCCTCCCAAAAAGACAAAGAAAAACAACAGCAACAGTAATGTGAGGTCCGTGCTTCCTCATGTGGGGACCCCCTAACCCAGTGCACCCAATATGGGGAGGGAGGCTGCCGCCACTCACATGTAGCACGTAGCTGCTTCTCTCTGTCCTCTCTCTGGGATGAGCCTTCCTTTCCATGCAGTACTAGTGACTGAAGCTACGGCCATCACACTGAGCTGTATTCTCAGGCCGTTTTTCCTGTTGAGACAGGATCTCATTAAGTTGCCCAGGCTGTCCTTGAACTGGTGATCCTCCTGCCTCAGCCTCCCAGAATGCTGGGATTGCAGATGGATGCCAACACTGAGATGAACCTTACGAGTTCATGGTGTTTGAGAGAGGAGAGGATAGTGCAGAAGCAAGAGGGCAGCTGCAACAGAGCCCTCGCTCACACTGCCCGTTTTTGGTTGGTTTCTAATTTGTGCTCCCAGGGGGTGAGTTATGCCAAGGCCCCTTTGTTCTAAAGACCAGATGGTTGGGTTATGGGAAGCTCCCGTACATACACATGGAGGAATGAGTGCCCAGCTTCTTCAGGGGACCTGTTCTTGATGATGTCTACATTGTCCCTTCATAGCAAGAAGGAGCCAGCACCCATGAAGAGCAAACCCCCTCCTACCTACGAGTCAGAGGAAGAGGACAAATGCAAGCCCATGTCATATGAGGAGAAGCGGCAGCTCAGCTTGGACATCAACAAGCTCCCTGGTGAGAAGCTGGGCCGCGTGGTGCACATCATCCAGTCGCGGGAGCCTTCACTCAAGAACTCCAACCCAGATGAGATAGAGATTGACTTTGAGACCCTGAAGCCATCTACGTTGCGCGAGTTGGAGCGCTACGTCACTTCCTGTTTGCGGAAGAAAAGAAAACCCCAAGGTGCAGTTGGGCCGTCTGGGTGTGGGGCTCCTTTCTGCAGCACCTTCATCTAGTTTTCCTTTTCTAACATAGCCCTGTTCTTACCAAACCCATGTCCTTACACACACAGCCCTGCAAACCGAGGTCCTACACGTGGTCCTGAAGTGTCCATGCCTTTCTAGACCTCTGGCCGGTGGTTGGCTAGGGCCCACCTGCACCTCTATGTTTTGAGCCTCACTCTAAGCAGCAGCTGATTGGATTCCTGGCTGCCTGCCACTCAGCCTCTGAAAACCTCCTCCTGTCCCTCTGTGATCTGGGTTGGGGGTGGGTGTACAAGTGCAGCGGTGTCCTGGGGCCTGTGTGCTGACACTAGGTCAGCCCAGGTCCTACAGCAGCTGTGATGTGGCCCTCTCTGGTGACAGTCTGGTGTTATGTTGGTCTTTCCTTGACACACTGCTTTCCTCTCAGGATTATAGGAGTGGGGGGCCTGTGTCAGAGTATTTTTTAATGCAGTCTGTCTCCAACCCAGACTGGCTTCTGAGGTCCTCAGTCCCTTCCTTAAGGTGCTCTGGCACAAGGGTACTGGGAAACCTGTTAAATTTTTGTTTCCATGCACCATGTCCTTTATAGGTTGCCTTCACCTTCAGCCAGAAAAGTACCTAAAGGAAACCAGACCTAAGGCAAACAGCACTTTATGCCACTGAAAATTAACTCCTTTGCTTGGTCTACTCTGGCCTTGAAATTACATGTTTCGGCCGGTGTGCAGTGTGCTGCTGTTGGGAACCATGGGGTGAGGTGGGTCCTAGGACAATGGAAGCTGATGAGAGGAGCAGCCCTTAGGCCCGTGGGGCACAGGGTTCCCCTGGTTCTTCCTTGGTGGTGTTTGGGTGCACTGTGACTAACGGCAGCTTCCTGCGTTTGGGTCCTACCCGACTAAAGTTCCTCTTGCCTTGATTGCAGCCGAGAAAGTTGATGTGATTGCTGGCTCATCCAAGATGAAAGGTTTCTCATCCTCGGAGTCAGAGAGCACCAGCGAGTCCAGCTCCTCTGACAGTGAAGACTCTGAAACAGGTTAGGTGACTCCTGTTTAAGCATCTTGTCCAATTTGTCCTGGGCACCAGCCCAGTTCTTTGCCCTGGCTATTTAAGAACCCAGAGACAGTAGTGATGAGAACCTACTGGGCTCTCTTTGTCCATCTACCATGTCAGCTTTCTCCCCAGGAGCAAATTGGGTGGCCCTGTATGTACCCCGTGTGACAGTGGTCCAGTCTTTACATGTGGCCCTTGTGCTGTCATTGCTGAGGCCTGAGCTGGGGAGGATGAGCGGTCAAGGGCATTGACACTACAGAGTGAGTTGGGGGAGGGCAGAGGGCTGGGCCTTGAGAACTGTGGGTGTTAGGGCCCCTGGTGATGCTGTTAGCCTTGGTGTGAACCCCACCCACTCTGCTGTCCCAGGGGAGGTGTTTGGCCAAATGCTTGAGGCTGCAACCGCATATACTGGCAGCCCACACATTCAGTCTTCTCATGGTCCTACCATCACCCAGGCTCTGGGCTGCTTGCTGCTCCTTAGATCAGAGTGCGCTCACTGCTGTGTTGGCTGCTCCTAGCTCTGCATGCATCTGGTTGTGTGTGTCCTGCATTTCTAATAGTCTGTTCTTGTCATGTCCTGTGGACTTGCATGAGTGCGTTGCCAAAGCCCACCTGAGCGGCAGCTTCACGATCAGAGGTGGTGTCTTCGTTACTTTTCTTTCGTTGCTGAGACAAAATACCTGACTCCCAGATTAAAGAAGGAAAGGTTTATTTAGCTTACAGTTTGTGAAGGTTTCAGTCCATATGTGACTGGCTCCAAGGCCAGGTGGCATATGATAGGGGGCAACAGTTCATGGCAGCAGAACAACGAAAGCAACGAGCAAAAGGGAAGAGTGGCAGCAAGCAGCCTCTTTCCCTCCTTTACATTTGTATGAAAACTATCCACCCCAGGGGGTGCGTAACACTCATGCACAATCCCAGCATTAGACCATGGATAAACTCTAAAAGCCCTCCCCCTGACTGCATGAGGATTTGGGGGTACATCCAGACACAAACCATAACAGGTGGGGCAGGTGACAATTCTGGGAGCTGCATTGGGAGGGGGATGCTATTTTTTCAGGAGAGCAGGTGCTCAGACTGGCCAAAGGAGAGGATAGAAAAGAAGCCAGTATACCTAGGATGCCAGACACATGGCTTATATGAGTGATGTCAGGCTCCATGCCATAAGCATATGAGCTACAGGCCACCCAGGAAGCAGCCCTAGCGTCTCAGGTGCACTCTGCCACTGGGATATGGAGATCCACAGTGACGAGCAAGCGTTTGGGGCAGAAAGTTCTTGGCATGTTTTTCCATGGACCTGTCCCACCTTGGGAATTTTATTCTAAGTGGGAAAAAAATGCTCATTCTATAATAATGAGTGCATGCAAATAATGACCTGGTCATTCCAGAGGAGGTCAAGGGTCCCTTGTAGCAGCTGGAAAGAGCCATGTTGCCCTGAGGAATGCACACCAATGGGGTAGGCTCAGCCTACCTCTCTGCCCAGGGAAACAGATTGAAACAAGCATTTCTGGTCCTTGAGGTGGGCTTTGAGCTTCTCCAGGATGTAGTGCCTCCTTCTTTTTTAATGGGCCCAGATGAGATGAACTCTGTTAAGTCCTGTTCTCATTTCTTCAACACTGACTATAGAAACTGACACCACCCTTCACCCTGTTCTTTTAACCAGCATACCCCACCTTTGCTTTTTTTTTTTTTCCTTAGTATTTTTTCTCCCCACCTTGCTTTTTTATCCCATCCAGGAGGGGGCACTGCATCAGAGGGTTCTGGTTGGAAGTGTTGGCTCTGGGCCACTTTGAACTGTTGCTGTCCAGCGGCGGGAATGACCATATTCTTGGGCTACGTTAGCATTCCTGCTGGCCAGTGATTTTTGCTGCTTTTTAGGGATTTGCAGCCCTAGTGGCCAAAGATTGAAACTGGAAGGTTGTCTGATCATTAAGACAACTTGGCTTGGGGGTGGGGGGTTCTGACCATCATGTCCTGACTGAGTCCGTGACTGGTCTTTGTCCCTGGTCCCCACAACCCTCTTCTAGGGCAGCATATATGCTTTTAGCAGGAGCCCTGTGAACTCCCAAGTGAGTACCCTGCACCCCTCCTTCTGCTGGGGTGGTGGTTCACTCTTGCTACTAAGGGTTTTTTCCCTCACCTTGATTTATTTTTTCCCCACATGTGTGTGTATGTGGTTTTTTGGTTGTTTTTTCTTCTCCCTTCAAAGAAAGTAGAAAGATTGTGCAATGAGTAATCTGAGAGTCCTGGGAACGGCTATCCTGGTGAGAAGGAGGGTGAGATTTACGGTCTTAGAGCTGCCTGCTTACAGGCTCTCAGGCTCCAGCAATCCTGCTCTGACCACTCACTCAGCTGCCTAGGACTGGGCTGTGGGTCTTCTCAGACACCCTCCCTCCTACCTTGGGTTTTGCTTTTGATACGCAGACCAGAGGGCTGCCGATGGACTGGTAGCTTTCCCTTTGTTTTCCGTGTGTGCTGGTGAGCTCTGTCATGAGCTGGCTGGACACTTCTTAGGAGAGGCCCACTGTGAGCAGTTTGTGCAACGGATCTCAAATGGGGGCCACCTGTGGCACTGCACTCTTCTGGTGGTGGGAAGCCAGACAGCCCCGATTTCTGTGGCCAGTTTACAGGCAGTTGCGGGGAGGCTGGGTGTAGAAAAGAACAGGGGGCATTGAAGATATTTTCCTTTGGTCTTTTGGGGCTTGTTTTGCCCTCGTTCTTATGTTTCCACTTGGATTGGGGCCGAAATTCCTGAAAGGGCCTATTTTTGTAGCTTGTACTAGGGGTCAGTTCTGCTGACATGGCCCCAGGACGTGATTCATCAAAAGAAACCGAAGAGAAGCACTAAACTGAGGGTGGTGAGGTGGTGCAGAGAGCCCACGCCTGGCAGCTGTCCATGGCAGGGATGCGACAGGCCAGTCAAGGCACAGGGCCAGACCTCCAGGACTGGGTTGCAATTTAGGGAGGCTGTGCTCAGACCTAGAGGTGGGGCTACTTTCCCTACTGGGTCCCAGCTACCATGTAGTTCTCCTGTGCTTTACCCAGCACCATACAGTGCTGATGGCCAATCCACTGCTTCCTCTGAACCCAGCTATTACTTGGGCTGTGTGGTTGTTCATTGAGTTGAGTTTCAATTCCAAGTGAAGTCCAGAGCTTCTTGAGGTGTCAGTGTCAGGACAGACAGGACTAAGGAGCATCTGTAGACCTGGAATGGGCAGGCTGGAGGAGGGTGTCATGGTTCTCCCCTACGCTGCTGTCCACGTGGGCCGTGGCCTACGTGTCACCAGTGCTGTGGTTGAGTCTGCATGGCACGGGGGTAAGGTATATCTAGGACTGTACCCTGCAGTGCTGAGTACATTGATGACACCTGGCTCATCCACATGCCACCTGCAGGTCTGTGGGCAGGGCTGGCCGTACAGCTCATGCTGTCATGCTCCTTTCAGGGGCACCCCCTGCCCCTGGGCTTCCTTGACTAGGATAGGAATTCAGCAAGATGCAGAGAGTTGACTCTGGCCTGGACATGTAGTCGCAGCAGGAGTACAGTTCAGCTATTTTAGTCTCCTGATTTCCTTTTCCCAGGGTTGGAGCATATGGGTGTTTCTTAGTAGCTCCAGGGGAAAAAGGAATGCTTGATGTTTTGGAAAGATTTGAGCTGGGAAGTGCAGGCAGAGGCCATGGGATCCTCTTACCACACAGCTAGTCTCAGCTTCCTGGCCCCTGGGGCCTTTGAGGGGACTCTCCAGTCACATCTCTCAGACCATGACTTCCCTGCTCCCAGGGTGTGACCTGTGCCCTTGGGAAGGAGTGAGTCCCATGAAGGGTAGGGGTCTCCATAGCAAGGTGTTACCCCCCTACGCACACACACCCAGGAGTTTCTGCTAGAGATTTCAGGGCTTCACAGAGCAAGGCCAAGCCTGTGGAATGTGGAACAGTGAGAGGATATAGTGGGCGGGTTTTTCCCAGACATTGGTGGGGGGCAGAAATCAGAGAGTCTCTGCATCCCTGAGTATAGCAGAGGCTCTGTTGCGTGGGTGGGAAGGAGCCCCACCCCTTCCTGGTCCAGAAGCCATGTTGGATGCCCTCAAAAAGGAAGAGAAAGATGAGACTTTCTCTGGCCTGTGTTTTGTTTGTTGGTTTGAGGTTTTTTTGTTTTTTTGTGGGGGGAGGGCGGATGGGTGAGTGGTTTTTCTACCCTGTTTTTCCCTTCCTCAGCAATTTATGGATCATGGTTTCCTCCTTTATGGTTTGTGGTTTTTGTTTTGGGGATCTGGAGCAATGCAGAGATGCGACTCTGTTCTTTGCCTCCCTCAGCTGGAGGTCCTGTACTCTTGTTTGTGCAGGGTTTTCCCCAGCCACACTATGTGGAGGGGCTGGGATCACCTCCCCACCTAGAATCAGCAGGTGCTTGCTGGGCTCAACACACCTGGCCAGTGGGACAAGGCAGAAGCACCTCTCACCCTGAGGAGGAGCAGTAAACGCCAACAGCCATTCAAGGCAGGGCACACATGGAACTCATTAGTGGAAGTAGTTCTGTCTAGAAGCTCGAACAGGCGCCAGTGGTTTTGGAGACTCCACACATGCTGGATCAGTGGCCTGGCTAAAGGGAAGGTGGGTCTGTCCCCGCCCAAAGCAGGCCAGACAGGGGCAGCACTGCTGGTCCCCAGCACTGTTCTCTTGTGCCCTTTCAGCCCCTGGGGCACAAGAGCCTGGCTCGTTCTGCAGTTCTTCTGTTCTTGTGACTTGAATGGGACATTCCACACCATTTCTCTCACACTGGTTTCTCTCTCCCTCTATGTAGGTCCTGCCTAATCATTGGACACGGACTCTTAATAAAACGTCTTCAGTTCCAGATTCCTTCCCAGCAAGCTATATAGCTTAAGTCCATTTTCTTCTGTGAAAGGGACAGGACTCCATCAAGTTATGGAACTCCTCAGAGCTCTGGGCCTGTCCCCGGGTGGATTAGTCATGTCCAGCAGCACGCGCCTAGTCCCGCCTCCGGGAAGGCTGCCTGCCTGGCTGGCTGCCCAGGCCTTCCTGAGCAAAGACCGCCTGGCTGTCCCACCCAGCCTCCCTGGTCGTCGGGGTCCTCCAGGTGGTGGCTTCTTCTGGAGGGTGGTGACAATCCCCCCACACAGGCATACATGTGGTGCTGCTCCCCAAGTGAAGCCTGTCGCAGTGTATTTCCTCTCTTCGTCCCCACCCTCTTTCTGAGACTCCAGACCTGATTCCCCGTGAGATGTTGCAGTGACTTTAGCCCAGGAAAGATCACATTCAGCCTAAGGAAGACGTTCTGACCTGAGGAGTGGGGGCTGTGAGGGCAGGGCCACGGGGCCTTCCTGGCTAGATTGGTCAGAGGTTATCACCGGCCACCACTACCCACAGCCTCCTGAAGCCCTCCTTCCATCCCTATTGTTTTGTGCATTTCGGAAAGCTTCAGTTCTCATGGGCATTTTCCTACTTCTTTAGCCTTCTCTCAAGTCACTTAGGGAAAGTACCTTGGGGGCTGTTCATGTGGGGCACTCAGGTCATCAGCCCCACCCACTGGGGCCAGGATCTGGGTGGTGGGTGGGAGGGTATCACAGCCTCTGTTGCACATCTCAGCGAGATGTTTACCCCTCATTCTGGTGTCCAGGTTTGCTTTTCAGTCCCCTAGAATGACAACAGCCGCTGAGGCTGAGGCAACCAAGGGTGGCCACATCATCCAAGCCCTTCTGGAGGCACCAAATAGGCTTTATTGCTCTAAAAATAAATATCAGCCCTTTTTTGGTCGTGAGTCCAGCATCTCAACAGAAAATTGCCTGATAATTAGTGAACTGCATCTCATTTTATGGAGCCCCCCCCCTTCTTTTTTAAAGTGTAGTTTGTGTGTGCAGTCGTGTAGCACCTTAGAGCCCACCTCCTGTCCACCTTCAGTTTTGGGAGATGTCACCCATGGGCAGGCCATGGCTTGACCCGCACCAGCAGTCATCTCAAGCTCCTCAGGTCTCTAGGCTACTTATTGCCCCAGACCTTCTGTGGCCACAGAGTAGCCCCAGCCTCGCTAGAACTTCCCTGGGCCCTGTAATGGTGTTTGAGAGTTCCTTGGCTGTTCCCAATCCTCTCTGGGTGTCCAGCTTCCAGTCAGCTCTATTTGCCAAACAAACTATTTTGAGCTGCCCTTTGGCCTGTGCCTGATGCATTCCCAGTGAACTTGGATGGGACGAGGATGTTCCATGCCCAGAGATTCCCACAGGACAGTTGGGAAGCTGCTGGCATTATCTTTCTGGGAAGATTCTGCTGTCTTGGACCAAGTGGCAGCCTGGACCATGGTGTCTCAGTCTCAGCCACATGCTGCCCTATCCTTCCCCACGCACCTGTGCACTCAGGCCACAGCCACAGGCCAGCTGTCCTTGAGGATCTCTCACCCTTCCTGTCCAGGGACACCTTCTTGTCCCTGGGGTTTATCTGGCGAGAATACTCAGGGCCCTTCGAACTTCAGAGCTCTTTAGACTTGGCTGTCACCTCATGCCTGATGCCCAGGGAAAGCACAGCCAGGAAGGACAGTGCCCGCCCACTCTTCCTTGTTGGCAGTTTGTGGGCAACAAATGAGGTGCCGGCCGAGTGCTCATTGTACCTGCTGGCTGTGAGTCGCATGGAGGAGCTGTGTAAGGGGAGTGGGGGAGCCACCCGGGGCAGTGGAGGTCTCTTCTCCTGTCCTCTCCCCTGCCCCACACTGCCCTGCCCTGCCCTGCCCTGCCCTGCCCTGCCCTGCCCTGCCCTGCCCTGCCCTGCCCTGCCCTGCCCTGCCCTGCCCTGCCCCTCCCCTCCTTTCTGTTTCCTTGGCTGGAGTGGGACAGGGCGGGGGTGGGAGAAATCAGTGTTTTAATCAGATTTTACCAAAACGTTTTATTTCTTTGTACAATCACCATCCTATGTAAAGATGAAATTTGTGTTGAGTTGAAGATTGTCATGGAATAAAGATCACACAGTACTTGAGGCCATCTCCATGTAACCCTTTCTAGAGAGTTTTGTGTGGGGTGTCTGTGAAGCTATGCACTTCCTGTCTTGTCTTCTTCCTGCGAATTCCAACATGAGGCTCAAGCTGGGGGAGTCAGAGGGGCTCCCCCAAATTCGCCCTAGTCTCCCTTGGGCCTGGGTGTCTACTTGTGCCTCCTGCTTCTCCTGCACTCTGGAGAAGATCCCCAGGACATTATTGTGACATTTCCAAAGCAGCTAAGACATGCTCCCAGAAGTGCCCACAGGCCACTGTGCTTGGCATCTAGCCTGCCCTGTATGGGTGTCTATTCCCAGCCTGCGGGCAGAAAGCAGGGATCTGGTTTTATAAACGGAAAAACAGTGCTTCATTCAAAGTTACTAAACAACAAGTCATCCCGGCCCCTTCTACCACTACCCCACGTCTGGGCTCATCCCTGAGGCTTCTCCAGGGCAGATTCACATGATGCCCCGACCTCCTCCGCTAGCTTCCCTTCTCCATGCATGACTTACCTAAAAACATGCAGCACTGAGCAGCCACTGCCTCCTTGTGCTGGACTGGGATGGCAGAGGACGCCATCCTCGAGAAGCCCTGCCTGTTCCTCCTGCTTTTGAGTTGGACCCTGTGCTGCCAAGGCCCTGGGGCTCCCAGCCTCTCCAGCTAGTGTTCTTTCCCACTCCGCGACAGCACCAGATGCCCTTTTACCCTGACCCTGCCAATCTGCCCAGATTCCTTTCTTATGTCTCAGTCACAAGAGCATCCCTCCTGTCAGGTTTTCACTCTGACCTGAAGGTTCCTGAGCTCCTTATTCTAGCATCTAGGTTTGGGGTCTAGTCTGAGTCCTGTATCCTAGGTGTATTCACTCACTGCCCTTGGCCCTTTGTGTGAGGGCCCGTGTCTCTAGCTGCTGAGGTGTATGTCCGTGTCTTGTTTCTTACATGGATGGAGTGGTGAGCTCTTGCCTGGCACAAGGTCCCTTCCTGGTGGCATGCTACACCTCGGGCCATGCATCTCACAGAGGCTGAGCATGGCCCTCAAAGCAGCTCTGAGCAGAATGGTAGCTTTGATTTCGGCAGGACGTGTCCTTGGACACCAGCAGCTTAAGAGTTGGTGTCCTCGCAATGAGTTTGGGGGAAAGCAGGCAAAGCCAGAAGGTGCCTTGCAGTGACAGAAACCTGCAAGTGTCATTTCATGGCTCTGACTTTCCACCTGGTGGTTTTGACCTCCCAGCTGGTAGTTGGCAAATGTAACACAGCAGCCAGGAGTACCAACAGGGATGCTCTTAGGGGCTTGCACGCTGCTTTATTGAGGGGGGGCAGCCAGCTGCCAATTTCTTGAAGTAAACCTCTGGCATGTGGGCAGAAGTGGCTGTGCAGGCTCTTGAGCACTCAAAGGAGGCAGGCCTACCTGGACACATCTGCACAGCTGCAGCACCAGCCACCAGTACCTGAGGAGCCAGGGCACATACTCCCTTATCTGCAGCACGTTTATTATGTCCCAGAACAAGCCTTTCTCTGAGGTCTCTCTTGCCTGAGGAAGTGGAAGCAAGCTGCTGTCTCCCTTTGATAACCATGGCATTGAGCACCTGCCCCTGGTCATCCTGGTGAGGCCATTGTGCTTCCTTCCCTCCCCAGATGGGCCCTCTGCGTCCCCACCTGCCAGCACTTCTTCACTCATCCCGTGGCTCTGGGGCCAGGCTAATCTCCTGTGACCACACTGTTGGTGCTCCTGGCCTCAGCCTGAGCCACACTCCTTCCCCTGGGAAAGTGGAAAGCAATGCTCTTCAGAGAGCCATGTGGTCTTGGGGTCCCCACATTGCTGTGTGGTGGCGGCAAACCTGAACAAGTCACTTAGCTTCTCAGAGCCTCACATTTGCACAAGTATGGTGAATGGGACCATTTCCAGCATCGAAGGTGGTGGTTCCCAGAGTACGAGGTGGGATCCAGAGCATGCAGGTGCTCCTCGTTCTCCCAAGTCCTATCACAAACGGTGTGGCACTGGGCAAAGTCACCACAGCTCAGCTTCCAATAGAGCTGGGGGAGGGGGGGCAGCCTTTTATAGTACCAGTGGGCCAAAGCTTGGCGGGGGGAGTTTGATTTTTTCAGGCATGGCCCCCACTAGTAAAGCAGACCAATGGGTAGGTGACACAACTTTCCCTGTGCCGTGATAACCGACACAGCCCAGACCCAGACACTTGCTCAGTGTCACTGGCCTTTGTCTTGAATACTGTGCCCCCTTTTTTTTCCTCATCTGCATTCAAGGCTATCACACAAGACTCTTCTGCAGAGCCTCATTACCTTCTCTTTTCTCTGCAGAGATGGCTCCGAAGTCAAAAAAGAAGGGACATCCTGGGAGGGATCAGAAGAAGGTACGTGGCTCAAGGATGTCCGCTCCTTAGGTGAGAGTGAGCTACTCAGCCCTGTGAACACTAGGGGCAGCCTGGGTCTGGCTCAGGGGCTGTTCTCCCTGCCTGATGTCAGTCTGTGTCTCTGTCTGCTTGCAGCACCATCACCACCACCATCAGCAGCTGCAACCAGCCCCAGCTCCTGTGCCCCAGCAGCCTCCCCCGCCTCCCCAGCAGCCTCCACCACCCCCACCTCAGCAACAGCAGCAGCAACAGCAGCAACAGCCCCCACCCCCACCGCCCCCACCCTCCATGCCGCAACAAGCAGCCCCAGCACTGAAGTCCTCGCCTCCGCCCTTCATCACTGCCCAGGTGCCAGTCCTGGAGCCTCAGCTCCCAGGCAGCGTCTTCGATCCCATCGGCCACTTCACCCAGCCCATACTGCACCTGCAGCAGCCTGAGCTGCCCCCTCACCTGCCCCAGCCACCTGAGCATAGCACTCCACCCCATCTCAACCAGCACACCGTGGTCTCTCCTCCAGGTGAGCATGGCTGTAGCCCCTTCCTTGCCTTGGTTCTGCCACACTGGGCCTGCATACTCTTGAGTACTGAGCCCTCATTGCTACTGTCAGCAGTTTCTGAGGGCCATCTTTGAAATTTAAAGGGGTGCCCTGGGACATGCCTGGCATGGAGTTAGCTAATGTTCTTATGCAGAATATGCTGGTTTAGTTCTGCAGGGCTGGGTGTTATCTTAGACACAAAAGGTGGAGTCTCTGCAACTCCTTGTGGGAGGTCACATTCATCCTGACAGAGTTAATCCTGTGGATCTTGGGCAGTACGTATTGGGGGTTACAGGTTAAGGCCACCACCCTCTTGCTGAAGTTAATGGCTGAGGTCTGCACTGAAAACAGGAAAGAAGAGGAAAGGTTGAAAGCACAAAAGAGGCAGCCAGGTGCAGAGCCTATTCCTGCAGACCTTGCTGGAAGCTGTGTTTGTTCTGGGGTTTGTGGAAATTCATGGAATATGAGAAGAGATTGCTAGTTGGGAGGGAAAGCAGGAGGTGGTCATCAGAGTTCAGATGAGGTTGGGGTGGAACAGAAAGGCCACAGCAGGGTCACTGGACACTCAGCCCTCACTGCCACCCTTGTGTGTCCTTTCAGCTTTGCACAATGCGCTGCCCCAGCAGCCATCTCGGCCCAGCAACCGAGCCGCTGCCCTACCCCCCAAACCT